>JAOPSE010000029.1:18192196-18420629 GCA_029449295.1 Zea luxurians
TCATCAAGTATACAAATGTACAAAATCATCGAGAGTTATCAAACGTATCCTATCTCTAGGTGTCGTATATGTGTAGGTGTGTTGAACTATTGAGTCCCTAGTCCTATTAATGGAAATTTGACTAAGATTAGATATGGTTCATGTTTTGCTACCACATTAACTAGATGAAATGCTAGTTTAGAGAATTTTATAAGAGAATTTGCTAAGATTAACATAACAGAGCTGGTGTGCATGCAAACTGGCTCCTTTGTGGCAACGGTGGAACGTTTGGTGTCATACCCTGTTGTTGCATTTCCTATTGAACATATGTTACTATTGAAGATGTTGTATTGAAATATAAGAAACTAGAGTTCGCATCATCTATACTTACTTAATGCATTGCTTGGTTATGTTGCGTTAACGCTGAATAAATTCATGTTGTTGTCCAACTCCTGCTCGTTCGGCTAACAAGAGCACGAGCTATGGGAAGACGAACCTGTCCTCTGAGCTCTCACTGACGACAAGTCAATGAATCCGTCGAAGATGTTGTATCTACAAGTTATTCGAAAATTGTGTTTAATGCATGATCAACTTAGTATCAACCTGTAATTTTATAAGTTAGAGCTAACCGTCCATGTGATTTTCCCTCACCACCTGCGCACACCACTAAGGGATCAACTGGTTCATGTTGCCAGTCGAAGTCAGGGCCATGACGCTGAACCATCTCCTCCCCATATATATGTCGCCAATACATCATTCATAAACTTACAAATGTAGAATTTTCTATACTTTGAACGTTTATAATTTGAGCCAAAACTCACAGCCGATCTGTGGTCGTCTGGCTGCAGAGCTGGTTGGAGTTGTTTGGGTCTGGTCCTTTGTGGTCTTCCTTGTACACCTCAAAGTCACTAGGCTTTTGGCCACGCGTAGCTTCCTATATAAACAAAAAAACATTCATAGGCAATCATACTATTTGGTGATCGACATAGTGTAACACCCTGAATTTGGGGTATAAAATTTCTTCTCTAATGCCTACCAAATTCAGGTGTTACCTCTTGCTTCTCTCTCTAGTTTTCTTCTCCCTTCCTTTTTAATAGAATCATGTCTATTAGGTGGGAGATTAACTATTTCTTTACTATATCAAAAACCTATGTGATTCATGAAATGTTGCATCATGCTGAGCCTAAATTATTCTTTTGTTTGATGCACATGTTTGAATTATTTGAATTTGAATTGTGGTTGAATTTGATTTGAATTCCATAGAGAAAATAAAAAAAAAGAAATGGCATTTAGAAATTTAGGAAAATGGAAAATTTGTTTTCAGCCCAAACAGCCCAGTCCGGCCCAGCTAGGCCGCACACGCGTGCCCGCGTCCGCTAATAGGTGGACCCCCGCCTATCAGCGCCAGCTTTCGCTCACGCGCCCTCGCTCTCTCTCTCCCTCTGTCCGGTGGGGCCAGCGTGTCGGTGCTAGTTTCCCTCGCTCGTGCGCTCGCTTCCTCTCGCTATCCGACGGGCGAGAGGAGAACTCTTCACTTGATTGCTCCTTTTAAATGTGTATCAAACTTAGGAGCAATAACACAAGTGAATATGAGAACCTCAAGAAGTCAACAATCGCAATAAAGTAAATGGACAATAGACACAGTGATTTTATCCCGTGGTTTGGCCAATGCCTACTCCACGTTGTGGTGACCTTGTTTGGTCAAGGATTGCACTCAACCCTTCTCAAGTGATCCAAAGATCAACTTGAGTACCACTGTTTTCTTCCTTATCTCAAATCCCCTTTGTGAGGAATCTTCACAAGTTGGAGTATCTCACACCTTACACAGATGATCTTAATCAAAGCACAAGAGTAAGGGGGGCAGTAGCAACACATACAAGAACTCAATTCGCAGCAACAACACGCACACGAGTCAAGAAAAGAGCACACGAAACAAAACTGCGGTGTCATAGCTCAGGAACGCGCTCAATTCTCTATCTAATGAAACAGCAGCGTGGTCGTAGAGTCTTGAAGTTGTAGGATGCTCAAAGAATGCTTGTGTAACAGCTCCAAGCGCCTAGGGGGGCCTTTTATAGCCCCAAGAGCCAAAGGAGCCGTTTGATCTTCATTTGGAAGGCCATATTTGTCTTCTATCGGCGGATGCACCGGACACTAAACAGTGCTTGATTTCGTTCCTTTCTTGGCAAAGCCAACTGTTGCCAGCTGTTGGCCCCATGACACATCGGACAGTATAGTGGTGCACTAGACAGTCCGATGTGACCTAGTGACGTTGGCTCCACTGACGTGGCAGCCATTGATTGCGCGACGACCATTGGCGCACGTGAGAGCCACTGGCCTACTGGCTCACCGGGCAGTCCAGTGAATTATTCCAGAGTGTCCGGCCAATTTCCCGAGAGTGGCCTGTTCGGCCAGCTGACCAGCCTAGGCACCAGACACTATCCGGTGCACACCGGACAGTCCGGTGCTCCCTAGACTGGTGCAAGTTTGACCAAATTTAGCCAAACTTCTTCACTCCAATTTGTCCTAGCACTTAGATGAACATAGTTAGCAACTAAAAACAATTTACTAGGTGCTAGAATCATACCTTGTTCCTATAATATGATAGGATTTGCAATATACTCCTATAATTCTCAAATTGCCTTTCTTTATACCGGTGCTCATACTCATAGTAGTAGTTCAAGGTGATATGTTGGGCACCAAAACACTTAGAAATGGTCCAAGGGCACATTTCCCATTCAGCTTCGACATTCCCTAGACTTTGACCATAGATCAGGGGACTTCCTTCATGTCAAAGCAAGTACGTGACTTTGTTGAATCATATAAGATCAAGTTTCTCAATTCGTCTCTATATTATACTCAGGCCAAAGGATAGGCTGAGTCTAGTAATAGAACATTGATCATCCTAAGCATTGGCATAAGGTCTTGTTTGAGGCTTTGTGAACTCACAGAATATCTAAACACCGTGCTACTAAAATTTCTCCTTTTGATCTTGTTTATGGGTAGGAAGTTGTTTTGCCTGTGGACATAAGCCTAAATGTTGTATGGTTTGCTAGGCAGAACGATTTAACTATCAGTAATTATTATTTGATGATGGACAATATTGATGAAGTGACCGAAAAGAGATTGATGGCTCTGAGAGAGATCGAGAAAGACAAGATTACGGTTGCCAAAGCTTACAAACAAGAAGATCAACGCTAAGTCATTCTAGGTAGGAGATCTGGTATGGAAGACCATCTTGCCACTAAGAAGCAAAGACCGGAAATTTGGCAAATGGTCGCCAAGATGGGAAGGCCCTTACAGGATCACACAGGTAATAACTGGTAACACCTACATGTTACAAACATTGCAAGGTGAAAACTTGCCTAAGGCGCTAAATGGTCGTTTCCTGAAGCAATATCATCCTGTGTGTGGTAGGATGATTAATAAAACCGATGTTGTTACATTGAGTTGATTCTAGCCTGCGCTAGTGCTTTTGGTTCGCTCAGCTTCTCCAAAAGATATGGGGCATGTGTTGACTACCATTTGTGCCACTGGGCATGGTTGGACAGTCTGGTCCTGAGGACGGGATGGTCCGGCCTATGGACGGTCCGCACTTAGGTGCGGACGATCCACGATTAGATCAGATCAGGCATAACTAATCCCTTTTCCGCACGTGTTTATCTCTCTAAACCTGCGGCTGCTGTTGGGAAACACCTAGAATGGGTCCATACCTCCCCCTATATATATGAAGGGGTACGGTCGATTGCAGAGACCAACAATTGGACCAAAATCAATATATCTTCTGGCATTACCTTTTGCCCTAGGAGTGAACAGTAACATAACCTTCTTCACCTCTCTTCGGTTTTATGTCGTCTGGAGGTGTCTTGTGTGGAGTACCGATCCCAAGACAAACCCTAGAATCTCTCCTCCCCGATGGGGTCCCTTTCGGGAGCGAGATCCAAGTGTTGTTGGTGAACGCCGCCGCCCCTGTGCACGTGTGGACCGTCTGGCCACCAGGCGCAAACCGTCCGGCTTCATCGCAGATGATTTCCTCCCCTAGAGATGGCAATGGGTACCCGCGACACGATACCCGATGGGTATTTACTCCATTAGGGTATGTATGTGGGCTAAATATTCTACCCGTGGGTTTGTTATTGGGCAAAAATCTTCACCCAATGGGAAAACAGGTATTAGAATGTTGCACCTTCACCCATACCTGTTAACCCATGGGTATAAAATAGCCAATATAAACTTAGCCCAAGCATGAACTTGGACTTTAGTCATCCATCTTTTTTACTATTTAACAACCTTTTAGGCCATAATGTCATAGAAGGCTTAACGACAATTTAATGATCATGTAATAGAACATGTAATGTGCTATGTAGTATAGTGTTACTACTTTATCCAATTATCTTTGGTGTGTTGAATAGATGGTTAAATGATGCTAGAAATTTGGTAATAGTATTTAGATGGATATACTTGACATTTGTATAATATAATATTTTGACAGATGTTTAACTTTTGTGGGTACGGGTGACCCGATGGGTGACCCATACCCACATGGGTATGGGTATGGGGTCAATACCCAACAGTGTATATGGGTAATCCGATGGAGTTATTTTTTTGTCGTGGGTATGGGTATGGGGTAGTAATACCTGGTGGGTATTTACCCATTTCCATCTCTACCCACGAATCCATTCTAATTCACTTGCCACCAAATTAGTCCTAAAGAAATTATATAATTAATTAAATTTGGTAAATAGAAGATTTAACAAAATAACGTTCCACGATTTTAGGGCTAGTTTGACAACCCTATTTTTCCAATGAATTTTTATTTTTTTTAAGGGAAATTAGTTTATTTTCACTTGGGAAAATGAGAATCCATTGGAAAATAGAGTTGCCAAACTAGCCTTTAGAGCATCTCTAAGATATCCTTAAAATCCCGATCTCAATCCTTATTTTAGGGAAAAGGAAAAAATCGTCTCCAACACTTTCCTATGCGTCATCGAGAGATTCTGATAATTACCATCAGCAAGAAACAAGTTTGTAAAATTGGCATCAGGCCCACATTTCATAGACCCAGCTGGACCCACAATTCATAGACATAGTGATAATTATAATAAGAAGACAACATTGTGAGTGGCAAAAATCCAATTATCACATGCGTCATCCGTGAACTACCGCATGCGGCGACAAAAGTCCCATCCACGGCGCAAACCTTTGCCACCGCCCGAGCTCCCAAACGAGAGTCCGTACTTCATTCCCACTAGCCCGTTGCAGCATTCATTTCACGTGCTCGGAGATCCGCGCAACCGTGGATAGTCGCACGCCGTAGTTGGCCACAAGGTCCTCCAGCTCCCTCGGTGCGCTCACCAGCGACGCTTGAGGTAGCTGCTATGGCGATGGTGGTGTTGAACCTGCAGGCGAGAAAGACCAACTACTGGTGGCACTACCGGTAGCTGCCACGGTTTACAAAACCGGTGGAGGGGTAAAAAACCGCCCCCCACCAGTAGAAACCGGTAAAAACCGACCGGTTTGGCCAAACCAAATCAGTTTGAATTCAAATTGGTTTACCGGCGAAAAACCGACGCAAAACCGGCGAAAAACCGGTAGAAACCGGCGGTTAACCGTGAAATAAACTGGTTTTTACTGTTTTTAGCAGAAAAAAATGAAAATTTTGGTAGGATTTATTTGTAGTTTGCTCAATTCACATTGCACAATAAATATTAATTGATCCACACAACATGAGTTCATCAAAATAACATACAACGTACATATGCAATCACAAACTCCAGTTCTCATGCAATAAACATCCAGCGAACTTCGCAATACTCAAATACAAGTTCTTTACACCTCTCCAACGAGGCAACGACACATAGGTCGACTTATTTCACAATACTCACATGTTCAGCTCGAGTCATAGTGATAGTACTCAGGCATGTTGGAAGGGTCGTGATATTGATCCAATCCGTCATACTGATAGTGATAGGTCTATACAAAAGATATGAGATACATTAGTGAGAAAACAAGAACAACAAATAAATACTTATTCACAAAGCAAAAGAACATACCGGTGCAGCGGGAACTTGTCCATACCCATATTATGGTCCTGGTGGATACATATTTGATAAATTTGAATATGGTGGTGGAGGAGGTCCATAGTTTCCATACCCATACATGATCGATGGTCGTGCTTCGCCTGATGGTGGAGGGGGTCCATAGGTTCGCTGACTCGGTTGTCATTGCCATGCATAAGGGTTATAGACTGGGTCTTTTCTAGTCGGATAGTTAGAAGAACCAAAGCTACTTGAGCTACGGATTCCATCTTGGACAGGAAATGAAACCGAACGACGCCGACCACTTATTGTCTCCCGCTGTGAATAAGGTGCATCATGGTAAGAATCTTGTGTGGAATGGGTGAACCGACTTCCTCCAGTGGACCTCCAATCTCCTGCACCAACTCCCTCCCGTACCACTCCCTCCTGCACCACTCCCTCCTACACCATATAATCCAGCATCACCATGGCTGCCATCATCACCAGCACTAGGGTCGGTTGTGTTATCATCACTATCTTCATCCTCTTCTTCCTCTTCGATTTGATTGGTGATTTTGACCCCTTTTCCTTTCCTATCTGATGGACCAAGTCTTGTCTTCCGCTTACCAAGGTTGGTGTCACCAATTGTTTCATCGGCCCATTCTTGCACTTCCTCTGTGCCTCTTTGTTCACGTACAAGCGATGTAAAAAGCGTGCTAGGAAGAGGAGTGTCCACTGATAGGTGAGTCTTCATCCAATGTTGGAGGTGCATTGGATCTTCCTCTTTCCATCCAATCTCTAATGGCTTCATTATGCCTATGTAATGATAGATCCATGAAGGCCAAGGCAGGATCAAACTCACAAGGCTCTGGTGTACCAGTTGCTCATTGGATGCGAAGACGAAGGTTGTAGTTAACGAACACAAGCTCATGCAATTTCAAGTAGCCGAGTTTGTTGTGGAGCTTTGTGTGGATGAATGCGAAAGTACTCCAGTTGCGCTCACACCCACTCGACGAGACACACTGTGATAGCAGCCGCTTAGCAACACGTTGAAGTGTTGGCGTATCTGATCCAAACATGGACCACCAACTCGAAGGAGAAGTCCCGTGGTCAACGGCCATTCTCCTTGCAAGCTCACTCGAGAAGTCTCCAATCTTCCTCTTGAAGAAGTCATACTCTTGGAGTGCCATTGCAGCAGTATTTGAATCAAACATCCTTTCAACACCCTTACGAAGATCTGTCATGAGATTGTTCGTCGTCCCATGACATAGTTCACATATGGATGCAAGGCACACGCTGATTGCACATATGTGTCTGTCATGACAGTGTTCATTCTAGCATCATCCATGATCATTCTATAGCGGGCGCTGTCATTCTCAAACTTACTTTGATATGTGTGTTTGGTGTTTGTGTATTGCATGAGCACCTCACCAAGTGTTGGACTTTTCTCCTGATCAGCAAATCTTAGGAACACGTACAGAGGTTCAACTTCATCTAAAACATACTGCATGTTCTCCCACCATTCAACATTGGTGATGTTGTCGAAAGCATATCTTCCCATTTCAGTTAGGAAGTGCCAAATCTGGTAGCATTCCATTTCACTAACTCACCTCCGATGGCTTTCTTCATCATAGTGTGTAAACTTGATGAGTTGTACATCCAACTACAGATCCTTTGGGCACTTTGAATCATCGCTTCATGATGTGCCCACTTCCCAATGTCCTTTAGCATCAGATTAATGGTATGTGCTAAACATGGCTGCCATACTATATGCTTGTACTCTATGGTTTCTCTGCTCAGCATCTTACAAGCCTTCTTAAAGTTGGAACCATTATCTATTACAATTTGGACAACATTCTCTGGGTCAATAATCTTCAAGACATTTTTGATCTCCTGCTACATCAACATATGTATGAGTGGCCAGTAAAAAAGGGTGAAGCAACTACGAGTATGTACAACATACGTACCTGCATTATGAATTTATGGTCCTGGACCTCTCTAGTTGCATCAACAGTCTTTAAAAAATACATCATCCCATTGCAATACACCAAAAAGTTAATGATGCTCTTTTGAGTAGGACCAGTCCATGAATCACACATTAGAGTCGCACCAAACTCATTCCACTCAATCTTCCATTTGTCAATCTCCTTCTGTAACTCCTTAACATTTTCATCAAGATATTTGCCATCAATCTCTCGACCAGTTGGTAATTTGACCCCCACACCTGCATTTAAGGCAACAAGATTATGTCAACAACATAGATCAAATACAACAAAATATATTGTGTTATTTGTTACCTTGTTTTTGGGACTCCATAATTGCGGCCCTAAAATATGGGTTATCGACCTTTCGACCCGGGATGCTAATGGCATGACAAGCCTTTGCCCAAGCCCTACCAAGAATCTCTTTCGAGCTCCTTCCCTTACTTGTCCAGGGACCAGTATCTATCCTCTGTTGCCTTAGTCCAGAGGCTTGAGCAAGATTGTAGTCTCTAACACGTTCAGGTACTTGTTCCCTACTCCTTCCCATCATACTATCAAGTGGCCCTCGAGATACCCTCTGGCTGGAGGATCCACCACCCCTGTCATATCTTGCACCAGCCCTCTGACTAAATTCGTGCTCAACACGTGACTGATGCAGAGCCGCTTTAAGTTCATCCTCATACTCATCGTCTCCAAAATGGGTTCGTGCTGCCTCATCTGCCCTCAGCTGCTGCCTGAACCTAGAACTCTTCTTTTCCTTTGTCTTATCTATGTCAAGTTAGAAGTATGCCTTTATGTCTGGAGGAACAGAGGGACATTTCTTGACATTCTTCCCTCTATGCGCGAGATGCTCCTTCAATCGGGTACCACCCCCTTCGCTCTTTGTTTCTCTACAATACTTGCATTTGAAACCTGCGCCAACCTTCTCTCCATGCAACCAGACTCTATCTCTTTCTCTATCTCTATCTTCATCTGACATGTCTCCTACAGAATACAGATGTGGCAAAAATATCATATAACTTGAAACAATAACTAAACCATAACTAATACATAAACATAAGCCATCACATCTATAATAACAATACCAAATCATATTTACAGTAGTAGTAAATAATATTATGAGTTACATATACTATAACTAAAACAGAGCTAGGCACTAAATATTAAAAATCCAAGAACGGAATCTAACAATAACAGTTATTAACACAAACATGAATGAAATCTGAAAACCTAAACATTAAAAATCCAAATCTAGGCACTAAATATCTAAAACAGAGCTAAATCTTGGTACCATAACCGGTTTACCGGTGATAAAACGTGATTCACCTCTTCTCGTGAGCGGTTTACCGCCGGTTTTGCGATGGAAACCATCGGTGAGGGGATCTGCGACGGCGCCGAGGGGCAGCGGCGAAGCGGGCGGTAATCCACCGGTAAACCGCTCCTGGCCGGCGGTTTGCCGCACTTAGCCGCTGGTAAAAGGCGAGGAGGCGGCGGCTTTTGCGTGTGTGGAGGCGACAGCTCTTAGGTAAGTGAAGGGGAAAGTGAGGGGAGCTGGGGGAGGTCCCGGAGGAGAGGCCCGATAGAGATGTTTAGATTTTTTTGTTAACAGGTTAAAGGGTCCATACTTTGTTCTATTTTTTGTTGGCTAAACTGATTTAAATTTAAATATCTTCTATACTAAATTACTCAGTAAAACATGTAGTTTTTATCATATATTGTTTTATAAAAATTTTCAAATTTTTAAAATTTGGAATGAATTAAAAAAACGCTGGTAAACCGTTACCGCCCCCTGGCGGTTTCGGTAAAACGAGCGGTTTACCACCGGTTTTGTAAACCTTGGTAGCTGCTTCTGTGTCGGCTTGGAAATCAGAGCATGGTCAGATCTCGACTAGGATGGCGCTAATCCGAGCAGGGCGGCCGCAATGCGAGGAGATCTAGGGGTGAGCTAGGAATGGAAACAGTTTCAGAACTTTTCGATATTTCGGTTACCATTTTCGATCTGGTTCGTTGGTAACAGTAATTTTTGAAAATGGAATCGGTCACCAGAAATTTTAATCGAAATCGGTGTAGTCTTTTAACGACCGTTTCCTTCGATTACCGATTTTGGTCAGAATTTACCGAAATTATATCGTGGAATTTACCGAAAATAATTAAGTCCAGCACAACTCAGGCAATCCATGGGATACAGACCAGAGGCCGACCAGCCCAGTCCACGCCTTGTCGCCAGCCCCTGTCCATTGGCGTGTGTAAAGTCCCACCCAGACCTCTATAATGCAGTGGTTGGTGTACTCCTTTCTGATTTGCCGATGTGGTACCAAAATGCTCCGCCTCCCACTGTGCTACTACTAGCACTAGAAGACGGAGGTCGCTGCTATGCCATCAACTGGCCGGACCTATTTAATTGGGCCGAATTCTACTCAGCCAATAAAAGTAACGGACAATTAAAATACTACACTGTGATCACTCGTGTGTGTGTATATATATGATAAGTATATTAGGAGCCCTGAGCTTCAAATAGTCAGAGGAAGCCTAACCGACCACCCCCTGCGACCTGGTCTGGCCCGGTGCGCCCATTCACACCCAAAGACAGGCTGTACGGTGCATCCTCCCACCCACGTCTGTGCATGCAAAAAATAGTAAGGCATGCATGAGTCAAACAGGTTTCCATGCATGCACGTAAATTTAGGAAAAATATGTATGACAGTTTTTATTTTTAAATGCTTGATTTCCTCCATAAATATAAGATCACTGCAACAGGCATGCAGCTCGGCTCGTCATGACCCGTTTATGATATATATTGATAGTAATTATGCTATATATTATATATATTTATGCATTTTGGTACACATGTTGCATGCGCAAAATTAGGATGATTAAAATGTATGATGAAAGGAAGTGGAGTGGCATGTATGGAAACAAAAAATCATATTTAATGCTTTAGTTCCTCCATAAATGTATTATCGCTCCAACAGCCATGCAGATAGGTTCGTTAGAATTAGTTTATGATATATACTAATACTAATTATGCTACATGGTGTAGATATTTATGCAATTCGGTATACTACGTAAAAAAATCTGTTACCTGCTACATGCACACAAAATTAGGATAGCAAAAATTTACGATGAAAGGAAATGAATTGGTATGCATGGAAACAAAAAATCGTATTTAATGCTTTATTTTCTCCATAAATATAGGATTGCTCCAACAACCATATAGCATAATTGATAAAATCGTATTTAATGCTTTATTTTCTTCATAAATTCATATACCGTGTAGCATAATTGATAAAAAAACATAATATCAGTTCAACTAACAGCCCCCGTGGGAATTAGGGACAGTTTTATGGCAATATAAAATTGTATTCATCATCGTAAAAATCGTCACTAGAATGCCTAAATAGTGTAAGTAGCAGACATAAAACATAATCATCGATGGCATAAACATGGATTGGATAGTTCATCGCTGGAGGACGATCCCGAGGCCGCTAGATCAAAGGACGCTGTCAAAGCCACCAGATCGGAGGAGTTGGTCGTCGAAGGACGCCAGAGCCACCCACTCCTCGCGTGGCCGCCATAGCCAGACACGATAGTGCCTCGCACGACTGCCCGAGCGACCCGCGTCCCTCGTGGCCACCGTCGTCGCTGTCGACGCCTACCGCGCCTCGCGCAACTGTCGTTTCCACCGGGCCTAGGGTGCGTTGTCGCCACTCATTCTCTTCGGGAGCGTTGTCCCCGCTTGCCCGCCCGCCTCGGGAGCGTCGCCATCGCTCGTTCCTGGTGGAGCGCAACTGTCGGTCGCCCGCCTCGGGGCGGCACCACCGTTGGCCACCAGGATCGCCGCCGCTAAAACCTAATCCCTGGCGGCGTGGGGGTGTTTTTATAGTAGCCCGAACCTGGTTTGGCTGAACCGGATGACACTTGTTGGGGTCTTGTTCTCAAATGCTATAAATTAAGAATAAGGTAACACGAAATGTTGAATGTTAATGCCCTTCGTCCTTCGAAGCATTATTTCCCTTAGGATATAATGATCTTCAGACGAAGGTTATGAAGGACATACCTTCATAATCACGGTATATGATAATAAAAGAAGAAGCATACGAAACATAAAAAACAACATAGACAATCACATAACATTATCAATTCATTCTCATTATATTATCATGGAAAGATAAAAACAATATTGAATTACAAATATACCTTTGGCTTGATAGAAGATAAAAGTACAAGCGTGACGTATAAACGAGTACAAGTCAGCGTGAACAGTACGGGGGTACTGTTCATCTATTTATAGGCACAGGAAGCAGCCTGTGTGAAATTACATTCATGCCCTTCATGTTTACTATTGACTTATAGACAACTCAGTGGGGACTAGATAGCCTTTTTTCCCTTTAAGTCGGTTCCTTTTTCTGCCATTGAGCCGAAGCTCCCTTGCATGTAGCTTCGGAGCAACACCAGCCTTCGTCACGACCATGCTCTTCACATTGTATATACTTTTAACCCGAGTCCGAAGGTACCTGTTCATATGTCACACTTGGAAGACATTGTTAAATCATGTTTTTGAGGACCTTCGGAAGACGAAGGCCCCCAACAGTAGCCCCTCGCATTATTAATTTGTTAAGATAACGAATTCAGACTACGACATAGACGAAGGCCTTAAGCCGAAGGTCCGAAAAAAACACCTTCCTTTTGCTAGAATAGCAACAGTCAATGACGGACGGGGCCCCCCCAATTTGGAGTGTGCTGAGCGTATAAATAAGAACTCACACCAGCTACATTTGATACGCTGCTTGTGCCATTTGCTTTATTTTCTCAATTTTATAGCTCTTGCTCACTAGTGCTTGCTAGTTTTTCAAGCTCCCTGAGCTTCGATTTAAAAGACGCGTTTTCATCATTTCTGAAGAAGAAATGTCTCAAGATAAGAAGGTTGCTGCTGAGACGAAGCTGACTGAAGGGGATAAGGTTTTTGAGGAGAAGACTGTGGATTCTTATATTGCAGGATTTGTCGAGTCGATGGCAAAAACAAATACAGAGAAGATTATTAAAGAGATACTGGAGGGCTTGTCCAAAGATACTGGTGACAGCGATAGCTATGATGTGGAAAGTGGGGACGAAGATTCTGAGGATCGGCCCTGGAGGCCAAGTCATTCAATCTTCGGAAAATCGACCATCAAACAGAGTCACCTTGAAAACATGCGGGGAAGGTACTTTCGGGATATGTCTATTGTGAGGGCTGGCGGAGACAACAATGTTCCTGCTCCTGAGGAGAACGAAGTTGTGATTTTCTGAAGCTTCTTCCAGGCTGGGCTTTGATTTCCTTTGAGTAAGTTTGTAGTTGAAGTGCTGAAGACGTTCCAAATCTTCCTTCATCAGATCACCCCTGAAGCCATAATAAGGATGGGGATTTTTGTCTGGGCAGTAAGGAGCCAGGGGTTAGAACCAAGTGCAAAGTGCTTCTGCAATATGCACGAACTATTATATGAGACGAAGGCCATGGGTAAAGAACAGTATCACAACAACTTCGGTTGTTATGGGTTTATCGCCCGCCCCAACGCAAGCCATCCAGTACCAACATTTCGGAAGAGATGACCCGGAGCTTGGATGGAAGAATGGTTTTATGTGAAAATGATTTGAAAGCAAGAGAAGATATTGAGGAAGTCATCATGCGCCCCATCTGGTCCCGCTTCGGCCTCCGAAGGCCGAAGGTTGAAATTGATGACACCGCCGAAGCGTGTCAGAGGGCCTTCAGCACTGTTTGCTCTTTCATTGGGACAAGGGATTTAATTCAAGAACATATAGCCTTCAGGGTGTGGCCGCTTGTAGAAAGCTAGGAAATGCTGAAGGAGACCATCACTAAGTCTAGCGAAGGTGACTTAGTCCGGCTAAAGTATACATTCAGGTTTGGGAATAAATTTGATGAACCAAACGACGGCTGGCTGAAGTGCATCGAAGCTACAAGTGATGAATTGCTTGGAGCATATTCCAAGACAGAAGACAATGCCTTGTCCGCAGCCTTCGGCGGTCGGAATAAGAAAAGGTTGAACAGGGTATTTGATGCTATTGGCTTCGTATACCCTGACTATTGTTACCCGCTGCGAGGGCAAGGGGTAAAAAGAAAGGTTAGTGCTTCTGGAAAAGTTGCCGCTTTGGCGATCACAGCTGAGCCAAAGGGCAAAAAGATGAAGGTTTTGACTCATCCATCGCATTACATCGAACTGGCCGCGATACCTGAATTTGGCGAAGGGGCCTCTATGGCTGTCAAAGCAAAAGGAACTGTTCCTCCTGCGCAGAGATCTGAAGAGCCGACTACAATGTCGAAGGTACCTTCAGTTGAGCTAGTTGAAACAAAGGCTGACAAAGATAAGGCTGGAGGGTCAAAAATTGAAGAAATAACAAAAATGCCAGAGATTTTGAGCCCTTCAACAGAAGCAACAGCTCCGAAGACACAAAAGAGTTCTGCCACAACTCCTAAGAGGAGGAGAATGGCAAATATGCTAGATGTTGTATTAGAAATAGCAAAGACCTTGAGTTGTACCCCTTCAAGAAAAATTGTCGAAGCTTTGAAAGCGCAACTCGAAGCTGAAACAAAGCAGGCAGAAGTCGAAGCTGCAACAATTCAGGCTGAAGCCGAAGCTGGACCTTCAGTGCCCCCTGAGACAGAGCCTGCCGTAATTGAAGAAAAGGCGACAGAGCAAATTGCGTTTGAAAAGGTTGAAACTCTTGCTCCCGAAGCTTCAAAGGAAAGCATTGATTACATCATTCGTCATGCTTCGGGAAAAGGACTTTCTCAAGAAGAAAAGCTAGAAGCACTACATTATGCCCAAAAATTTAAATATCGGAAGGGGGCGTTAGTGTACAATGGCAGTGGGGAAGAAGATTTTCTATACTGTCTCCCGCATAATAAAGAGATATCCGTCTACCGGGAGATAGGTAGAAGCATTGGATTCCCGAAGCTGGAAGATGGCCTTTCGATCTTATCGAAGGATGAGCTTGCTGATAGCTTGGCATATAATAGCATAAAGGTATAAGAGTTATATTTAAACTTAAAAATGGGGTATTTAATTTGTCATACTTATTCTTTCTTCCATTTGCAGGGCATGATTCTTAGCAACGCGCTAAGGGCCCAAAAAACATTAAAGATGAAGGATATACGATGGCTCTGAACAACCTTCGTTCAGAGGTAATTGAGTTAAGGAACGAAGGTCTTGAAAAAGACAAAATCTTAATTTCATTGGTGAACAAAGTGAAAGAAGATGAAACTAGTTTCAAGGCTCAGGCCGAAATCCAAAAGAATGAAATCGAAGACCTTCGAAAACAGTTGGCAGAAGCTATGGAAAAATGCGCTGTCGCAGAAGCTAACCGAGAGAGCAGCGAATATTGGAAAAATTATTTGGAGAAAACAGTTGAAGAACTTCGCGCATCCAAGGAAAGATGTTTTGAAAAATCTTTAGGCTGCATGGAAAAAATAAAGGCTAGCTTCACCAACGTGGGCGCCTATTATAACGAAGATAACTTCATACGTGGCGACCCTGAAGGTGTTATCGAATGGATAAGTGGAGAGGCCGAAGCTTTCGAAGAAATATTAAGTGATCGCGGGGATGTCTGCGCGTTCTCTGGAGCGAGGGGAATTTCAGCCATCCTGGAGAAGGCGGGATGCAACCATGTCAAGACCCTGGCCCAAGCTGAAGCTACCTTCTCTGTGGATGATACAAAGGATCCCTCAACTGAAGCAAGTTTAATGGGTGGAAAATTTTATAATGACATCTGGGTAAATGGTGGCCGAGAGATGGCTCACGAAATTATGAAGAAAAGCAAGAAAGACATCCATGACGCCCGAGTACAAGCAAAACAAGCTGAAGAAGCTGCAGAGCGTGAGAGACACATAGGTATTGTTTCACGGCAACTAGCTTCGACATTTGTTTTTGTAGCTTCATACTGATTAATTTTTTCACTGTAGCTGAATTGTCTCCGCCATCGGAACAGTTCGATCCCCTGGCCGACTCAGAAACGAAGAAAAGCACTAGAGATCATCAATATGGCCGAATCCATTGTTGACGAAGTTGTTAACAAGTTGCTAAATGAAGTTACGGAGAAGGTCCTGAAAGAGGACTAGTACTTATTGTAAAAACATTTTTAGATGATCAATGTAGCTTTGCTGTAATCAAGACTGTAATATTCGATGTGTATATCTTTGAATCTAATATGTAAATTATTTGTAATTCACTTCTTTGTGATGCATGAAACTTTATACGTACCGTTTTTGAGCCTTTGACGAAAAAATACCTTCCCTTCTTTTCATGCTTCGTAAAGAAAAAGATCCGTGCTTCGTGAAAATATCTGTGCTTCGTAAAAATATTCATACTTCGTAAAAACATCCATGCTTTGTAAACAAAGGGTCCCTTCTTTTGCAATAGAGCTGATGAAACTGTATTTCTCAGCTTACTTTGTGCCTTAGCACATTTTCATTTTCATAAAACATTCTTCCGAAGATCTGCTTTGTATTCAATTCGTGTCATTGGTGCGATATGATGTATGATGTGATGCTATGCGTGATGATGTAATGATATGATGCAAAGAATTATGCTAATGCCGAAGACACACACCCACACGCCCACACTGAAACACATAATCTCTGCGTCCCCTTAGGAACGATTGATATCTCTTTGCCGTTTATTTTTCGGCTTCACTGCTTATTTTTCGGTTGTAAGTTCTGCATCCCCTTAGGAACGTCTTTTGAACTTCTTCGCCTTCTATTTCGGTGGTATAAGTTCTGCATCCCCTTAGGAATGTCTTTTGAACTTCTTCGCCTTATATTTCAGCGGTATTGGGCTCTGCATTCCTTTTGGAACGACTTTTGAGCAGAAAACTTACATTGCGCTCCCTTAGGAACGACTTTTTGCGGCTTTGACAAGACTTACACTGCGCTCCTTTAGGAATGACTTTTTGTAGTTTCGGTGATTTTTAGCTCTGCATTCCCTTAGGAACGACTTTTGAGCTTTAGCAGTTTTTGAGCTTTGTAAATCTGTGAAAAGATATATTTCATTCTGATAGAAGCAAAAACTATTACAAGGAATTAAAACTAGATTTACATTGATTGTTCCTTATTGAAAAGCAAAATGACATAAAACATAAAAGTATTTCGGGGGTAGGATATCGCTCAATAAATGTGCTTTGATTCTGGCACAGTACTGTTGACTATGCGAGCTTCGGATTCCTCCCTGAACTCCTGTTGCTGTTGAGTGTGCTGGCGTCCCTCTGGCTGCTGGCTTCGGGAATAGGTCGGTTGCAGTGGTGGTGGGGGTGGGAGCTGTGGCCAGGAAGCTTGTGAATGGCTAGCCGAAGCAACAGAAGCTGCAGGATGATTGCCCACATATTCTGGTATGTAGGGAGAGTGGCACGAATCAGTGTGCAAGACCTACTTCGGCTGATTCTGCCTAGCTTTAGCTTCTGCGATCTCCTTCTGCTTCTGAATGGTGATTTGACACATTCTTGTAGTATGGCCCTTGTCCTCACCATAGAATAAGCAGTAGATCTTCCTCGGTTGATCCTCAAACCTTCCTCCAAAGCCCCTGGCGCCTCTACCCCTTGGAGCTGGTGGCCTGAAAGAACTTTGCTGTTGCCCCGAAGATTGTGAGGTGTATTGTGACCTCTGAGGCTGGCTCTCTTTGTCGTCGTTCTGACTGGAGCTGTGAATCGACCTGACATGCCTCGGGTGGATTCGTCCTCCGAAACCCCTGGTCATCTCAGAGAATCTGTATGCTTCCTCCCTTCTTTGGCGGAAATCGTTATCAGCCCGAATGTATTCATCCATCTTCTGGAGCAGCTTCTCCAGAGTCTGTGGGGGCTTTCTAGCGAAATATTGAGCAGTAGGTCCTGGCCGAAGACCCTTGATCATGGCCTCAATGACAATTTCATTAGGCACTGTAGGCGCTTGTGCCCTCAGTCACAAGAACCTTCGAACATATGCCTGAAGGTATTCTTCGTGGTCTTGCGTGCATTGGAATAGAGCCTGAGCTGTGACTGGCTTCGTTTGAAAGCCTTGGAAACTAGTAGCCAGCATGTCCTTGAGCTTCTGCCACGACGTGATAGTCCCTGGCCGAAGAGAAGAATACCATGTTTGGGCTACATTCCGGACTGCCATGACGAAGGACTTCACCATGACTGCGGTATTGCCCCCGTACGAAGATATAGTTGCTTCATAACTCATCAGAAACTACTTTGGATCTGAGTGCCCATCATACATAGGAAGCTGAGGTGGCTTGTATGATGGGGGCCATGCAGTAGCCTGCAGTTCTGCTGCCAAGGGAGAAGCATCATCAAAAGTAAAGGTATCATGATTAAAATCATCATACCATCCATCTTCGTTGAATAAGCCTTCTTGACGAAGCTCCCTGTGCTGAGGCCTTCGGTCTTGTTCATCTTGAACAAGATGACGCACTTCTTCAGTAGCTTCGTCGATCTTCCTTTGAATATCAGTCAGCCGCACCATCTTCTCCTTCTTCCTTTGCACTTGTTGATGGATGATTTCCATGTCCCTGATCTCTTGGTCCAACTCCTCCTCCTGGAGTGTTGGACTAGTGGCTTTTCTCTTCTGGCTTCGAGCCTCTCGGAGAGAGAGAGTTTCCTGATTTGTGTCCAGTGGCTGCAGCGCAGCAGCCCCTGGTGCTGAAGCTTTCTTCGGCGGCATGACAAAGGTCAGGGCTTGCCGAAGGTGGTCGAATGAGTTCACCGGAGGTGGGCGCCAATGTTGGGGACTTGTTCTCAAATGCTATGAATTAAGAACAAGGCAACACGAAATGTTGAATGTTAATGCCCTTCGTCCTTCGAAGCATTATTTCCCTTAGGATATAATGATCTTCAGACGAAGGTTATGGAGGACATACCTTCATAATCACGGTATATGATAATAAAAGAAGAAGCATACGAAACATAAAAGACAACATAGACAATCACATAACATTATCAATTCATTCTCATTATATTATCATGGAAAGACAAAAACAATATTGAATTACAAATATACCTTCGGCTTGATAGAAGATAAAAGTACAAGCATGACGTATAAACGAGTACAAGTCAGCGTGAACATTACGGGGGTACTGTTCATCTATTTATAGGCACAGGACATAGCCTGTGTGAAATTACATTCATGCCCTTCATGTTTACTATTGACTTATAGATAACTCAGTGGGGACTAGATAGCCTTTTCCCCTTTAAGTCGGTTCCTTTTTCCGCCATTGAGCCGAAGCTCCCTTGCACGTAGCTTCAGAGCAACACCAGCCTTCGTCACGACCATGCTCTTCACATTGTATATACTTTTAACCCGAGTCCGAAGGTACCTGTTCATATGTCACACTTGTAAGAAGGCTTGAGAGAGGGTGTTTTGTGTTCTTTTGTTGCTCTTATCGCTTGGATTGGCCTTTTTTCTTTTCACATTCTTATTCTCAAGTGATTTGTAAGCGAAGCAAGAGACACCAAGTGTGTGGTGGTCCTTGAGGGGTCTTAATGACCCGTGAGATTAAGGAAGAAGGCTCACTCGGTCTAAGTGACCGTTTGAGAGAGGGAAAGGGTTGAAATAGACCCGGTCTTTGTGACCTCCTCAACGGGGACTAGGTTCTTTGGAACTGAACCTTTGTAAAACAAATCATCGTGTTCACTTGCCTTGATCCTTGTTTGATTTGTTTTCCCTCTCTTCGGACTTGAACTTAATTCTAACGCTAACCCCGGCTTGTAGTGTGTGTTTAAGTTTATAAATTTCAGGTTTCGCCTAATCACCCCCCTCTAGGAAACTTTCAATTGGTATCAGAACTAGTGCTTCATTAAGAGCCTAACCAACTCGAAGTGATGTCTGGAGACCACGCCAAGAGGGAGATCATGACCGGCGAAAAGGCCGCAAGCTCTGGGAGGACTCTCTCAAGGGAGTCCGGCAACAAACACAAGGAGGAATCCTCTTCCTACATCAAGTCGCATCGGAGAGGTGCCAAGAAGAAGAAGATGAAGAAGGTCGTCTACTACGAGACCGACTCTTTGTCACCCTCCACATCAAGCTCTAAGTCGTCCATTGCTTGTAAGCGTCATGAGCGCAAGAAGTACAGTAAGATGCTCCTACGCTATCCTCATATTTCAAAGCGCGCTCCATTACTTTTCGTACCCCTAGGCAAACCACCATATTTTGATGGTGAAGATTATTGCATGTGGAGTGATAAAATGAGGCACCATCTAACCTCACTCCACGAAAATAATTGGGATGTTGTTGAATTTGGAGCGCAGGCACCAAAGGTGGGGGACAAGGACTACGACTCGGACGAGGCCACCCAAATTAGGCACTTTAACTCCCAAGCCACGTCCATACTCCTCAACTCCTTATGTCGAAAGGAGTATAACAAGGTACAAAGGTTAAAGAGCGCCAAAGAAATTTGGGACGTCCTCAAAACCACGCACAAAGGGGACGAGGTGACAAAGATCACCAAGCGTGAAACGATCGAGGGAGAACTCGGTCGATTTGTCCTCAACAAAGGAGAAGAGCCGCAAGCCATGTACAATTGGCTCAAGACCATGGTGAACCAAGTGGGCAACCTTGGGAGCACCAAATGGGATGACCATGAGATGGTCAAGGTTATTCTTAGATCCCTCGTATTTCGCAATCCTACTCATGTTCAAATAATACGTGGGGATCCTAGATATAAACTAATGTCTCCCGAGGAGGTCATTGGCAAGTTTGTGAGCTTTGAACTAATGATCAAAGACTCCAAACACATTGTCAACTTGGAGCAAGGCACCACCTCTACACCCGAGGTGCAACCCATCGCATTCAAGGTGACGAAAGAAGAGAAGGAGTCTACATCAAGTAGGCTTCCAATCGACGCGTACAAGCTCGACAACGAGGAAATGTCACTCATCATCAAGAGTTTCCATCAAATCCTCAAACAAAGGAGGGGGAAAGAGTACAAGTCCCGCTCCAAGAGGGTGTGTTACTGTTGTGGTAAGTCCGGTCATTTCATAGCTAAATGTCCAATTTCTAGTGAAAGTAATAGGGACGAAGACAAGAAGGGGAAGAAGAAGGAGAAGAAGAGATACTACAAGAAGAAGGGCGGCGATGCGCACATATGCCGAGAATGGGACTCCGACGAGAGCTCCACCGACTCCTCCTCCGACAAGGACGCCGCCAACATCGCCATCAACAAAGGCCTCCTCTTCCCCAACGTTGGCCACAAGTGTCTCATGGCTAAGGACGACAAGAAGAAGAAGGTACACTCTAGAGCCACCCCCAAATATACAATATCTAGTGATGAGGGTAGCTCTAGTGATAATGGAGATGATTTACTTGCTCTCTTTGCCAACCTTAACATGGACCAAAAGAAAAAACTAAATGAATTAATAGAAACCATTAATGAGAAGGATGATCTCTTGGAAAGCCAAGAGGACTTTCTCATTAAAGAGAATAAAAAATTTGTTAAATTGAAAAATGTTTATGCTTAGGAAGCAGAAAAATGCGAAAACTTATCTAAGGAGCTTAGCATTTGTCATGATTCAATTTCAAGTCTTAGAACTGAGAATGCTAGTTTAGTTTCTAAGATTGAAAAGTTGAATGTTTGCATTGATTCAATTTCTAGTCTTAAAATTGAGAATAATAAATTAAATGCTAAGATTGAGGAATTGAATACATGCAAACCCTCTACATCTACTATTGATCATGTTACTATTTGTACTAGATGTAGAGATGTTAATATTGAAGCTATGGGATGATCACCTTGCCATAATTAAACAACAAAATGATCACATAGCTAATTTAAGTGCTAAAATTGTTGAGCATGAACTAGAGAATGAAAAGTTTAAATTTGCTAGAAGCATGCTCTATAATGGGAGACGTCCTAGCATTAAGGATGGCATTGGTTTCCAACAGAGGAGCAATGTCAAACTTAATGCCCCTAAGAAACTGTCTAATTTTGTTAAAGGTAAAGCTCCCATGGTTCAGGATAGTGAGGGTTACATTTTATATCCTGCAAACTATCACGAACATAAAATTAGGAAAATTCATGCTAGAAAACTTCACAATGTTTCTCATCATGCTTTTACGTATAAACATGAGGCTTCTAGTTCTAGGCATACAACTCATGTTAAAATGCCTAAAAAGAAAATTCCTATTGCATCAAATGAGCATAATGTTTCATTTAAGACTTTTGATGCCTCTTATGTGCTAACAAACAAAGCAGGCAAAATAGTTGCCAAATATGTTGGGGAAAACACAAGAGTCCTAAGACTTGTGTTTGGGTACCCAAGGTGCTTGTTTCTAACGTCAAAGGACCCAAGACTGTTTGGGTACCTAAGAACAAGGCCTAAATTTGTTTTGCAGGTTTATGCATCCGGTGGTTCAAGTTGGATAATCGATAGCGGGTGCACAAACCACATGACTGGGGAGAAAAGAATGTTTTCCTCATATGAGAAAAATGAAGATCCCCAAAGAGCTATTACATTCAGGGATGGAAATCAAGGTTTGGTCAAAGGTTTGGGTAAAATAGCTATATCGCCTGACCATTCTATTTCCAATGTTTTTCTTGTAGATTCATTAGACTACAATTTGCTTTCTGCTTCTCAATTATGCAAAATGAGCTACAATTGTCTATTTACTGATGTAGGTGTTACTGTCTTTAGAAGAAGTGATGATTCAGTAGCATTTAAGGGAGTGCTAGATGGTTAGCTATACTTAGTTGATTTTAATCAAGCTGAACTAGACACTTGCTTAATTGCTAAGACTAACATGGGTTGGCTCTGGCATCGCCGACTTGCCCATGTTGGAATGAAGAATCTTCACAAACTTCTAAAGGGAGAGCACATTTTAGGACTAGCCAATGTTCATTTTGAGAAAGACATAATTTGTAGCGCATGCCAAGCAGGGAAGCAAGTTGGAGTTCATCATCCACACAAGAACATCATGACGACTGACAAGCCGCTCGAGCTACTCCATATGGATCTATTCGGCCCAATAGCTTACATAAGCATCGGCGGGAGTAAGTACTGTCTAGTTATTATGGATGATTATTCTCGCTTCACATGGGTATTCTTTTTGTAGGAAAAATCACAAACCCAAGAGACCTTAAAGAGATTCTTAAGACAGGCTCAAAATGAGTTTGGATTGAGAATCAAAAAGATAAGAAGCGACAATGGGACGGAGTTCTTGAACTCTCAAATTGAAGGATTTCTTGAGGAGGAAGGCATCAAGCATGAGTTCTCTTCTCCCTATACACCTCAACAAAATGGTGTAGTGGAGAGGAAGAATATAACTCTACTGGATATGGCAAGGACCATGCTTGATGAATACTGAAAGGGAATTAGGCTTACACCTATTTCCTAAATTGATTTTGGTGGTTGAATTGCCCAACACAAATAATTGGACTAACTAGTTTGCCCAAGTTTATAAGTTCTACAGGTACCAAAGGTTCACAATAAGCCAATAGAAAGACCAAGAGAAAGGGTTCAAACAAAGGAGCAAAGGGACAACCGAAGGCACCCTGGTCTGGCGCACCGGACTGTCTGGTGTGCCACCGGACAGTGTCCGGTGCACCAGGGGACTCCAAGCTGAACTTCGCACCTTCAGGAAATCTCAGAGCCGCCGCGCTATAATTCACCGGACTGTCCGGTGTACATCGGATAGTGTCCGGTGCTCCAAGGAGATGCGACTCTAAACTCGCCAGCTTCGGGAATTCACTCCGCTATAATTCACTGGACATGTCCGGTGTACATCAGACTGTCTGGTGTAACGGCGGAGCAATGGCTACTTCGGCGCCAACGGTCACCTGCAGCGGCATTAAATGCGCGCCAGAGCGCGCAGAAGTCAGGCGCGCGCGAAGTGGCGCACCGGACACTCTACAGTACATGTCCGGTGCGCCACCGGACATCTAGGCGGGCCCAGCAGTCAGAGCTCCAACAGTCGGAACCCTACAGCCTGGTGACGTGGCTGGCGCACCGGACACTGTCCGGTGTGCACCGGACTGTCCGGTGCACCATGCGACAGACAGCCTCCACCAAACGGCTAGTTTGGTGGTTGGGGCTATAAATACCCCCAACCACCCCACATTCAAGTCATCCAAGTTTTCCACCTTCCAACCACTTACAAGAGCTAGACATTCAATTCTAGACACACTCAAGTGATCAAATCCTCTCCAATTCCACACAAAGCTTTAGTGACTAGTGAGAGAGATTTGTCGTGTTCTTTTGAGCTCTTGCGCTTGGATTGCTTCTTTCTTTCTCATTTGTTCTTGTGATCAAAACTCAATTGTAACCGAGGCAAGAGACACCAATTGTGTGGTGGTCCTTGCGGGGAAGTTTTGTTCCCGGTTTGATTTGAGAAGAGAAGCTCACTCGGTCCGAGGACCGTTTGAGAGAGGGAAAGGGTTGAAATAGACCCGGCCTTTGTGGCCTCCTCAACGGGGAGTAGGTTTGCGAGAACCGAACCTCGGTAAAACAAATCCACGTGTCTCACTCTTTATTCGCTAGCGATTTGTTTTGCGTCATCTCTCTCGGACTCATTATTATTTCTAACGCTAACTCGGCTTGTAGTTGTGATTAAGTTTGTAAATTTCAGATTCGCCCTATTCACCCCCCCCCCCCTCTAGGCGACTTTCAATTGGTATCGGAGCCCGGTGCTTCATTAGAGCCTAACCGCTCGAAGTGATGTCGGGAGATCACGCCAAGAAGGAGATGGAGACCGGCGACAAGCCCACTACAAGCCACGGGGAAACTTCATTGGAAGAGTCCCGCAACAAGAGGAAGGAGAAGAAGGACTCCTCCAACAAAGGGAAGGGGAAGGAGAAGAAATCCTCTTCCCACAAGTCGCATCGGAGAGGCGACAAGCACAAGAGGATGAGGAAAGTGGTCTACTACGAGACCGACTCTTCATCACCATCGACCTCCGACTTTGATGCGCCGTCCGTAACTTCTAAGCGCCAAGAGCGCAAGAAGTATAGTAAGATCCCTCTACGCTACCCCCACATTTCAAAGCGTACTCCTTTACTCTCCGTTCCATTAGGCAAACCACCGGTTTTTGACGGTGAAGATTATAATATGTGGAGTGACAAAATGAGGCATCATCTAACCTCACTCCACACAAGCATTTGGAATGTTATTGAGTTTGGTGTACAGGTGCCATCCGTAGGGGATGAAGACTACGACTCGGACGAGGTGGCCCAAATTCACCACTTTAACTCCCAAGCAACCACTATACTCCTCGCCTCTCCAAGTCGAGAGGAGTATAATAAGGTGCAAGGGTTAAAAAGTGCGAAGGAAATTTGGGACGTACTCAAGACCGCGCACGAAGGAGACGAGGTGACAAAGATCACCAAGCGGGAGACGATCGAGGGGGAGCTCGGTCGCTTCATGCTTCACCAAGGGGAAGATCCGCAAGACATGTACAACCGCTTGAAGACCTTGGTGAATCAAGTGCGCAACCTCGGGAGCGAAAAATTGGATGACCATGAGATGGTCAAGGTTATTCTTAGATCCCTCGTTTTCCTTAACCCTACACAAGTTCAATTAATTCGAGGTGATCCTAGATACAAGCTAATGTCTCCCGAGGAGGTTATAGGAAAATTTGTGAGCTTTGAGCTAATGATTAAAGGCTCAAAGAAAATCATCGAGCAAGGCACCTCCTCCACGCCCGAGGCACATCCCGTTGCATTCAAGGCGACGGAGGAGAAGGAGGAGTCTACATCAAGTAGACAACCAATCGATGCCTCCAAGCTTGACAATGAGGAGATGGCTTTAATCATCAAAAGCTTTCGCCAAATCCTCAAGCAACGAAAGGGGAAGGACTACAAGTCCCGCTCCAAGAAAGTTTGCTACAAATGTGGTAAGCCCGGTCACTTTATTGCTAAATGTCCATTATCAAGCGATAGTGACAGGGACAACGACAAGAAGGGGAGAAGGAAGGAGAAGAAGAGGTACTACAAGAAGAAGAGCGGCGATGCCCATGTTTGCCGGGAGTGGGACTCCGACGAGAGCTCCACCGACTCCTCCTCCGACGAGGACGCCGCCAACATCGCCGTCACCAAGGGTCTTCTCTTCCCCAACGTCGGCCACAAATGCCTCATGGCCAAGGACGGCAAAAAGAAGAAGGTTAAATCTAAATCCTCCACTAAATATGAGTCCTCTAGTGATGATAATGCTAGTGATGAGGAGGATAACTTGCGTACCCTTTTTGCCAACCTAAACATGCAACAAAAGGAAAAATTAAATGAATTGATTAGTGCCATCCATGAAAAGGATGATCTCTTGGACTCCCAAGAGGACTTCCTAATCAAGGAAAATAAAAAGCATGTTAAGGTTAAGAATGCTTATGCTCTAGAAGTAGAAAAATGTGAAAAATTATCTAGTGAGCTAAGCACATGCCATGATTTAATTGCCAACCTTAGAAATGAAAATGCTAGTTTAAATGCTAAGGTTGATTCTCATATTTGTAATGTTTCAATTCCCAATCTTAGAAATGATAATGTTGATTTGCTTGCTAAGATTGATGAATTGAATATTTCTCTTGATAGCCTTAGATGTGAAAATGAAAAACTGATTGCTAAGGCTAAGGATTTTGATGTTTGCAATGTTACTATTTCCAACCTTAGAAGTGAAAATGATATATTACATGCTAAGGTTGTAGAATTAAAATCTTGCAAACCCTCTACATCTACCGTTGAACATGTGTCTATTTGTACTAGATGTAGAGATGTTGATATTGATGCTATTCATGATCATATGGCTTTAATTAAACAACAAAATGATCATATAGCAATATTAGATGCTAAAATTGCCGAGCATAACTTAGAAAATGAAAAGTTTAAATTTGCTAGAAGTATGCTCTATAATGGGAGACGCCCTGGCATCAAGGATGGCATTGGCTTCCAAAGGGGAGACAATGTCAAACTTAATGCCCCTCCTAAGAAATTGTCTAACTTTGTTAAGGGCAAGGCTCCCATGCCTCAGGATAACGAGGGTTACATTTTGTACCT
Organism: Zea luxurians; assembly: GCA_029449295.1. Classification (NCBI taxonomy): domain Eukaryota; kingdom Viridiplantae; phylum Streptophyta; class Magnoliopsida; order Poales; family Poaceae; genus Zea; species Zea luxurians. The sequence goes on from JAOPSE010000029.1 coordinate 18,219,164, forward strand.
TGCCGGTTATCCCGAGCACAAAATTAGGAGAATTCATTCTAGGAAGTCTCACTCTGGCCCTAATCATGCTTTTATGTATAAGGGTGAGACATCTAGCTCTAGGCAACCAACCCGTGCTAAGTTGCCTAAGAAGAAAACTCCTAGTGCATCAAATGATCATGACATTTCATTTAAAACTTTTGATGCATCATATGTTTTAACTAACAAATCCGGCAAGGTAGTTGCCAAGTTTGTTGGGGGCAAACACAAGGGCTCCAAGACTTGTGTTTGGGTACCCAAAGTTCTTGTTTCTAATGCCAAAGGACCCAAAACCGTTTGGGTACCTAAAGTCAAGAACTAAACTTGTTTTGTAGGTTTATGCATCCGGGGGCTCAAGTTGGATCATCGACAGCGGGTGCACAAACCACATGACAGGGGAGAAGAAAATGTTCTCCTCTTATGAGAAAAACCAAGATCCCCAACGAGCTATCACATTCGGGGATGGAAACCAAGGTTTGGTCAAAGGTTTGGGTAAAATTGCTATATCTCCTGACCATTCCATTTCCAATGTTTTTCTTGTTGATTCATTAGATTACAATTTGCTTTCCGTATCTCAATTATGTCAAATGGGCTACAACTGTCTTTAGAAGAAGTGATGATTCAATAGCCTTTAAGGGAGTGTTAGAGGGTCAGCTATACTTGGTAGATTTTGATAGAGCTGAACTCGACACTTGCTTAATAGCTAAGACTAACATGGGTTGGCTCTGGCACCGCCGACTAGCCCATGTTGGAAAGAAGAATCTTCATAAGCTTCTAAATGGAGAGCACATTTTAGGATTAACAAATGTTCATTTTGAGAAAGATAGGATTTGTAGCGCTTGCCAAGCAGGGAAGCAAGTTGGTATTCATCATCCACATAAGAACATCATGATGGCTGATAGGCCACTGGAGCTCCTACACATGGATCTATTCGGCCCGATTGCTTACATAAGCATCGGCGGGAGTAAGTACTGTCTAGTTATTGTGGATGATTATTCTCGCTTCACTTGGGTGTTCTTTTTGCAGGAAAAATCACAAACCCAAGAGACTTTAAAGGGATTCTTGAGACGGGCTCAAAATGAGTTTGGCTTAAGGATCAAGAAAATTAGAAGCGACAACGGGATGGAGTTCAAGAATTCACAAATTGAAGGCTTCCTTGAGGAGGAGGGCATCAAGCATGAGTTCTCTTCTCCCTACACCCCACAACAAAATGGTGTAGTGGAGAGGAAGAATCGAACTCTATTGGACATGGCAAGGACTATGCTTGATGAGTACAAAACGCCGGATCGGTTTTGGGCCGAGGCAGTCAACACCGCCTGCTACGCCATCAACCGGTTGTATCTACACCGAATCCTCAAGAAGACATCCTATGAACTCCTAATCGAGCAAGTTGATCTTGATGAGATAGGTAATGAAGAGGCTCCGTGCATCGCGCTAAGGAACATGTCCATTGAGGATGTGTGTCCTAAGGAATCCGAAGAGCCACTCCATGCACAAGATCAACCATCCTCCTCCACGCAAGCATCTCCACCAACTCAAAATGAGGACGAGGCTCAAGTTGATGAAGAAGTAAATCAAAATGATGAGCCACCTCAAGATGACGGCAATGATCAAGGGGGAGATGCAATGATCAAGACAAGGAGGATGAAGAACCAAGGCCGCCACACCCAAGAGTCCACCAAGCAATCCAACAAGATCACCCCGTCGACACCATCCTCGACGATATTCATAAGGGGGTAACTACTCGATCTCGTGTTGCACATTTTTGTGAGCATTACTCTTTTGTTTCCTCTATTGAGCCACACAGGGTAGAGGAAGCACTCCAAGATTCGGATTGGGTGATGGCAATGCAAGAGGAGCTCAACAACTTCACTAGGAATGAGGTATGGCATTTAGTTCCACGTCCTAACCAAAATGTTGTAGGAACCAAATGGGTCTTCCGCAACAAGCAAGACGAGCATGGTGTGGTGACAAGGAACAAAGCTCGACTTGTGGCCAAGGGATACTCCCAAGTCGAAGGTTTGGATTTTGGTGAAACCTATGCACCCGTAGCTAGGCTTGAGTCAATTCGCATATTATTAGCCTATGCTACTTACCATGGCTTCAAGCTCTATCAAATGGACGTGAAGAGTGTCTTCCTCAATGGACCAATCAAGGAAGAGGTCTATGTTGAGCAACCTCCCAGCTTTGAAGACAGTGAGTACCCTAACCATGTCTATAGACTCTCTAAGGCGCTTTATGGGCTCAAGCAAGCCCCAAGAGCATGGTATGAATGCCTTAGAGATTTCCTTATTGCTAATGGCTTCAAAGTTGGCACGGCCGATCCTACTTTATTTACTAAAACTCTTGACAATGATTTGTTTGTATGCCAAATCTATGTTGATGATATTATATTTGGGTCTACTAACGAATCTACATGTGAAGAATTTAGTAGGATCATGACACAGAAATTCGAGATGTCGATGATGGGGGAGTTGAAGTATTTCTTAGGATTTCAAGTGAAGCAACTCCAAGAGGGCACCTTCATTAGCCAAACGAAGTATACTCAAGATATTCTAAACAAGTTTGGGATGAAGGATGCCAAGCCCATCAAGACTCCCATGGGAACAAATGGGCATCTCGACCTCGACACGAGAGGTAAATCCGTCGATCAAAAGGTATATCGGTCGATGATAGGTTCATTACTCTATTTATGTGCATCTCGACCGGACATTATGCTTTCCGTATGCATGTGTGCAAATTCCAATCCGGCCCTAAGGAATCTCACCTTACGGCCGTAAAACGAATCTTGAGATATTTAGCTTATACTCCTAAGTTTGGGCTTTGGTACCCTCGGGGATCCACATTTGATTTAATTGGTTATTCAAATGCCGATTGGGTGGGGTGTAAGATAAATAGAAAGAGCACATCGGGGACTTGCCAGTTCTTGGGAAGATCCTTGGTGTCTTGGGCTTCAAAGAAGCAAAATTGCGTAGCTCTTTCTACCGCCGAAGCCGAGTATATTGCCGTAGGCCATTGTTGCGCGTAATTACTTTAGATGAGGCAAACCCTGTGGGACTATGGTTACAAATTAACCAAGGTTCCTCTTCTATGTGATAATGAGAGTGCAATCCGCATGGCGGATAATCCCGTTGAGCATAGCCGCACTAAACACATAGCCATTCGGTATCATTTTCTTAGGGATCACCAACAAAAGAGGGATATCGAGATTGCATACATTAATACTAAAGATCAATTAGCTGATATCTTTACCAAGACACTAGATGAACAAACTTTTACCAAACTTAGGCATGAGTTAAATATTCTTGATTCTAGGAATTTCTTTTGATGTCTTGCATACATAGCCCATAAATATACCTTTGATCGTGTCTCTTTTATATATGCTATGACTAATGTGTTTTCAAGTAAATTTAAAACCAAGTCATAGGTGTATTGAAAGGGAATTGGAGTCTTCGGCGAACACAAAGGCTTCCACTCCACTCCATAACTCATCCTTCGCCGTCGCTCCAAGCATCTCTCCATCTTTGGTATAATCTTCACTCATATGTTTTATTTGCCAAAGGGGAGCAAATAGTTAGCAAAGGGCTTATATTTCACTCAAAGTATCCGTTTTTGGCGATTCATGCCAAAGGGGGAGAAAGTATTAGCCCAAAGCAAAAGGACCGCACCACCACCCTAATTTTAAAATTAATGATTTTCAATTGGTAAATTTCAAATTGGTATCTCTTTGTGTTCTAAAGGGGGAGAAAGTAGCACCTTTCAAAATTGATATCTTAAAACCCTCTTGAACACTAAGAGGAGAATTTATTTGAGGGGGAGTTTTGTTTAGTCAAAGGAAAAGCATTTGAAACAAGGGGACAAAATTTCAAATCTTGAAAATGCTTCGCAAAATCTTATTCATTTACCTTTGACTATTTGCAAAAAGACTTTGAAAAGGATTTACAAAAAGAATTTGCAAAAACAAAACATGTGGTGCAAGCGTGGTCCAAAATGTTAAAAATAAAGAAACAATCCATGCATATCTTGTAAGTAATATTTATTGGCTCAATTCTAAGTAACCTTTGCACTTACATATTGCAAACTAGTTCAATTATGCTCTTCTATATTTTCTTTGGTTTGTGTTGGCACCAATCACCAAAAAGGGGGAGATTCAAAGGGAATTAGGCTTACACCTATTTCCTAAATTGATTTTGGTGGTTGAATTGCCCAACACAAATAATTGGACTAACTAGTTTGCCCAAGTTTATAAGTTCTACAGGTACCAAAGGTTCACAATAAGCCAATAAAAAGACCAAGAGAAAGGGTTCAAACAAAGGAGCAAAGGGACAACCGAAGGCACCCTGGTCTGGCGCACCGGACTGTCCGGTGTGCCACCGGACAGTGTCCAGTGCACCAGGGGACTCCAAGCTGAACTTCGCACCTTCAGAAAATCTCAGAGCCGCCGCGCTATAATTCACCGGACTGTCCGGTGTACACCGGACAGTGTCCAGTGCTCCAAGGAGATGCGACTCTGAACTCGCCAGCTTCGGGAATTCACTCCGCTATAATTCACCGGACATGTCCGGTGTACACCAGACTGTCCGGTGTAACGGCGGAGCAACGGCTACTTCGGCGCCAACGGTCACCTGCAACGGCATTAAATGCGCGCCAGAGCGCTCAGAAGTCAGGCACGCGCGAAGTGGCGCACCGGACACTCTACAGTACATGTCCGGTGCGCCACCGGACATCCAGGCGGGCCCAGCAGTCAGAGCTCCAACGGTCGGGACCCTACAGCCTGGTGACGTGGCTGGCGCACCGGACACTGTCCGGTGTGCACCGGACTGTCCGGTGCACCATGCGACAGACAGCCTCTACCAAACGGCTAGTTTGGTGGTTGGGGCTATAAATACCCCCAACCACCCCACATTCAAGTCATCCAAGTTTTCCACCTTCCAACCACTTACAAGAGCTAGACATTCAATTCTAGACACACTCAAGTGATCAAATCCTCTCCAAATCCACACAAAGCTTTAGTGACTAGTGAGAGAGATTTGTCGTGTTCTTTTGAGCTCTTGCGCTTGGATTGCTTCTTTCTTTCTCATTTGTTCTTGTGATCAAAACTCAATTGTAACCGAGGCAAGAGACACCAATTGTGTGGTGGTCCTTGCGGGGAAGTTTTGTTCCCGGTTTGATTTGAGAAGAGAAGCTCACTTGGTCCGAGGACCGTTTGAGAGAGGGAAAGGGTTGAAATAGACCCGGCCTTTGTGGCCTCCTCAACGGGGAGTAGGTTTGCGAGAACCGAACCTCGGTAAAACAAATCCACGTGTCTCACTCTTTATTCGCTAGCGATTTGTTTTGCGCCCTCTCTCTTGGACTCATTATTATTTCTAACGCTAACCTGGCTTGTAGTTGTGATTAAGTTTGTAAATTTCAGATTCGCCCTATTCACCCCCCCTCTAGGCGACTTTCAAATACAAGACACCGGACCTGTTTTGGGCGGAGGCGATTAACACCGCTTGCTACTCCATCAACCGGCTCTACCTTCACCAAATCCTCAAGAAGACATCTTATGAGCTCCTCATTAGTAAAAAGCCCAATGTTTTATATTTTAGAGTCTTTGGGAGTAAATTCTTTATTCTTATTAAAAGAGGTAGAAGTTCTAAATTTGCTCCTAAGGCTGTAGAAGGCTTTTTACTAGGTTATGACTCAAACACAAAGGCATATAGAGTCTTCAACAAGTCCACTGGATTAGTTGAAGTTTCTTGTGACATTGTGTTTGATGAGATTAATGGCTCTCAAGTCGAGCAAGTTGATCTTGATGAACTAGATGATGAAGAGGCTCCATGCGTCACACTAAGAAACATGTCCATTGGGGATGTGTCTCCTAAGGAATCCGAAGAGCCCACACAAGCACAAGATCAACTGTCATCTTCCATGCAAGCATCTCCACCAACTAAAGATGAGGAAGAGGCTCAAATTGATGAAGACGAAGATTAAGGGGATGAGCCACCTCAAGAGGAGGATATTGATCAAGGGGAGACGAAGATAATGAAGATAAGGAAGATGATCAAGAAATTAGGGATCAAAGATCGCCACACCCAAGAGTCCACCAAGCAATTCAAAGAGATCACCCCGTCAACTCCATTCTTGGTGATATTCATAAGGGGGTAACCACTAGATCTCGAGTTGCTCATTTTTGTGAACAATACTCTTTTGTGTCCTCTATTGAGCCATACAGGGTGGAGGATGCACTAAGAGATCCGAATTGTGTGGTGGCTATGCAAGAGGAGCTCAACAACTTCACGAGAAATGAGGTATGTCATTTAGTTCCATGTCCTAATCAAAATGTTGTAGGTACCAAATGGGTATTCCGCAACAGGCAGGATGAGCATGGTGTGGTGACAAGGAACAAAGCCTGACTTGTGGCAAAAGGTTATTCACAAGTCAAAGGTTTGGACTTTGATGAAACTTATGCACCCGTAGCTAGGCTTGAGTCAATTCGCATATTACTTGCCTATGCTACTTACCATGGCTTCAAGCTTTATCAAAAGGATGTGAAGAGTGCCTTCTCAATGGACCTATCAAGGAAGAGGTCTATGTTGAGCAACCTCCCGACTTTGAAGATAGTGAGTACCCTAACCATGTGTATAAACTCTCAAAGGCGCTTTATGGGCTTAAGCAAGCCCCAAGAGCATGTATGAATGTCTGCGAGATTTTCTTGTCACTAATGGCTTCAAAGTTGGTAAAGCCGATCCTACCCTCTTCACTAAAACTATTGCAAAAGACTTGTTCATATGCCAAATTTATGTTGATGATATTATATTTGGATCTACTAACAAGTCATCATGTGAAGAGTTTAGTAGGATCATGATTCAAAAATTCGAGATGTCTATGATGGGGGAGTTGAGGTATTTCCTTGGATTTCAAATCAAGCAACTCCAAGAGGGCACCTTCATCAGCCAAACTAAGTACATTCAAGACATACTTAAGAAGTTTGGAATGAAGGATGGCAAACCCATCAAGACACCCATGGGAACTGTCGGTGGGGAAATCCACCGGCCGGGTGGCGGAACGCACCCGCCCTAATCCTAAGATGAGGAGGGGCCTAAGCGGTTGCCTGTTTGGTGAATTCCGGATAAACACACGAGGACACGGGGGATTATAGTGGTTCAGGCCGCAGGAGCGTAATACCCTACCTCCACTGTGTTAGTAGTATTGAGAGTGTGATTGAGCGTGGGCCTTGTAACGTTGTGTGCCTTCCCTTTTATAGTTTAAGGGAGGCACATACAAGGATAATGAGCCCCGACAAGTGGGCTCAGGAGCATAATGGAAGAAATACATTATGTGGATAACTAATGCTGACAGAGTAACGCATGAGTAATCAGCGGGAGTCATGATGACCGCAGTCCATGCAGCATTGATAGGCAGTAACCCGTACGAGTAATGGTGAGTTATTGCCCTCGATATGGTAACGTGTGAGTAACTGCACGGCCCACGCCATCTGTCAGTGGAATGAACAGGCGCACGTCTTATCTGTAATGAATGCAAAGGCGCGCGTAGCCCAGAGGCGTCATGCCAGGTTCCACCCGTTGGCTTATGCCGCACGCAGTATGCCACGTGGCAGCATCGGGACTCCACCTGAGCAGGGAGCAGGAGTGTATGCGGATAGGTCCGGAACCCACCAGACTAGGTCTGGACACGTGTCGGCTCTGGACCCCCGCCTGGGTCCTGATTAAGGCCCAGGTATGTTCTGCCCTGGAACCCTGGGACCCACTGTGGGCGACTCGGACCCCATACGGGGGGTCTGGATCCCATTCTAGGGGTTTGGTTCGCACACATGGAGGTCCTGGGCCAAGCCAAACTTGGAGGCCTGGACCGTATATACAGGGGTCCGGCACTCTCCCATGGGGGTCCGGACTCACTGTTGACTCCTTGGAGTATATCACTTTCTCTGGACACGTGGCGGCCCTGGACCCACCCATGTGGTGGGGTTAGGCGCTATTGCTGGCCCAGAGTAGTCGCCTGAGGCTGGGGCGAGTCATGGCCTGGTCCCACACATAGCTCTTTTACCACGCGACTAAAGATAGTCGCGTGGGTACTGCGTCTTTATACAGTAGTAAGGGGTACCGTAGTTTTAGGGTACCGACAGTGGCCCTCAGGCCCACCTTAGGGGAGGATGCGAGCCTGCAGGTGGGGCCAAAGCTTGTACTTTGCCTCAACACGGCCTGATTGATGATTGGCACGCCGTTTCAGCGCGTCTGATGACGCACCCACCGTCAATCCACCTTCGGTCACGCCAACTGCCATATCTGTCCCCGCGGCTGACTAACCCACGGACCCCCACTCCTGGTGGTTTCACCGAGCCACGCGCGGGGCACCTCGTTGCTGCTGCATTGGTTTTAAAAAATTACCTTTTGTCTTCTGCAGCAGCCCCAAGGAGGCGCACTAAAGGCGCGCGCGCGACGGTTCGCTCTTTCCGCACCCGAAGTCCGGCACATAGACCGTATGACTTGTGGACCTGGGCCCCCGTGTCATAGACTGGGCTTGTCTTCTGCAACGGCCCCAAGGAGGCACACTATAGGCGCGCGCGGTGGTTCGCTCTTTCCGCACCCGAAGTCCGACACACAAATCGTATGACTTGTGGACCCGGGCCCCTGTGTCATAGACTGGGCTGCCTTGATCCCTGGTGCCCGTCGGGCGAGATTTCCTACGGCGATTGAGGGGCGCGCGAAAGGGTTTCCCTAACAAGGACTCAGGTTTCCTTGAAAAAGGATTCACCCCGCGTGCAGCAGTTACCTTTTCGCATTCTCTCCCAATCGCTTGCGCCCCTTGCCTTCGTGCTCCTCTGCTCCCCATTCGCGTCGCTGCACACGCCATGGCTTCGCTTGGTCACCCTGACCGTTTCCAGTCTGAGGAAGCGCTCAACCTGGTGCGCGGCCTGCTTGGGTGGAGCGCGCCAGGGCTCGTCGGAAGAATCCGTGCTGGCGCTGCCCCCTCGGCGATCTCGCCGCCGGGGAGTTCGTGTTGTTCACCTCCTACATCTCCAGCGGGTTGGCGCGGCCGATCTCGCCCTTCTTTCTGCTGTTGTTGCGACTGCTGCTATTGCAGCTATTGTTGTTGTTGCTGTTGCTGCTGCTGGTGTCCCTGGGGGAGATCACCCCCAGATGATGGTGGTGGTGGCAGGACCAGAGGACTGATGCACCTCTACGCGCCGTGGGCCCGGGAGCTGGCCTCCTCGGCCCCGCCTTCAGTCCTCTGGCGCTTCTGGGTGGGCTCCATAACGAGCGACCCGTCAGCGCGACGTAGCCTATGTCGCCTCTCCTCCTCCGACCCTCGGAGCTACCTAGGGCAGAGGCGCCGCTTGCAGCCCCTTTGTCCTTGTCCAAGGGGCTGGGGGCCACGACGGGGTTGGCGCTGGGAGCCACACCAGCGGGCGGGGGACCTCCAGCCGGTGCATCAGAGATCCGGATCCCGCGGTGGGGTCCCGGCCATCGGTCTGGCGAACCGCCACGCCACTCTCGTCGAGGGTCAGCAGCGTGGCCAAGATCGCCGTCCTCAGCCCTGGGTCATCGCAGAGCGCAGAGATGTTTTGGGGGAGGATCAGGGACTCAAGGATGAAGGTTTCCCCAGTAATCCCTCCCACCAGGACTGCTAGCTCGTCCCAAGATAGGTCGGTGCCCGGCCCACGCTGGATCCTGCCGATGTCGTTCACGCCGGTGAACCAACAGCACAGGCGTGGTCTCCTCTGCAGCGGCGCGATCCGGCGCTTCAGGAGGTCACCGACCACGTGCATCGATGTCAAGCCGCCCGTAGCCAAGCCCTTGATCCTATCCAATACGGGCAGGAACTCTAGCGAAAGGGACGGCTTGGTCCTCCACTGCTTGTGGTCGAGCGCTGGCCCATCATTCGACAGGACGAGGCGGTCGTTGGCCTCGGTGCTGGCAATCACCCAATCGCTGCGTCAGTTCTCCCACCTCGCGTCGCCAAAGGTGGGGATGTAATGTCGATGGGGAAATCCACCAGCCGGGTGGCGGAATGCACTCGCCCTAATCCTAAGATGAGGAGGGGCCTAAGCGGTTGCCTGTTTGGTGAATTCTAGATAAACACACGAGGACACGAGGGATTATAGTGGTTTAGGCCGCAGGAGCGTAATACCCTACCTCCATTGTGTGTTAGTAGTATTGAGAGTGTGATTGAGCGTGTGCCTTGTAACGCTGTGTGCCTTCCCTTTTATAGTTTAAGGGAGGCACATACAAGGATACTGATCCCCGACAAGTGGGCCCAGGAGCATAATGGAAGAAATACATTATGGGGATAACTAATGCTGACAGAGTAACGCATGAGTAATCAGCGGGAGTCATGATGACAGCAGTCCATGCAGCATTGATAGGCAGTAACCCGTACGAGTAATGGTGAGTCATTGCCCTTGATATGGTAATGTGTGAGTAACTGCACGGCCCACGCCGTCTGTCAGTGGAATGGACAGGCGCACGTCTTATCCATAATGAATGCGAAGGCGCGCGTAGCCCAGAGGCATCATGCCAGGTTCCACCTGTTGGCTTATGCCGCACGCAGTATGCCATGTGGCAGCATCGGGACTCCGCCTGAGCAGGGAGCAGGAGTGTATGCGGATAGGTCTGGAACCCACCAGACCAGGTCTGGACACGTGTCGGCTCCGGACCCCTGCCTAGGTCCTAATTATGGTCTGGGTATGTTTTGCCCTGGAACCCTGGGACCCACTGTGGGTGGCCCGGACCCCATACGGGGGGTCCGGATCCCATTCTAGGGGTCCGGTTCGCACACGTGGAGGTCCTGGGCCAAGCCAATCTTGGAGGCCTGGACCGTATATACAGGGGTCCAGAACAGGTCTGGCACTCTCCCATGGGGGTCTGGACTCACTGTTGACTCCTTGGAGTATATCACTTTCTCTAGACACGTGGCGGCCTCGGACCCGCTCATGTGGTGGGGTCAGGCGCTGTTGCTGGCCCAGAGTAGTCGCCCGAGGATGGGGCGAGTCATGGCCTGGTCCCACACACAGCTCTTTTACCACGCGACTAAAGATAGCCGCGTGGGTACTGCTTCTTTATATAGTAGTAAGGGGTACCCTAGTTTCAGGGTACCGACAGGAACCAATGGGCATCTCGACCTCGGCACGGGGGGTAAAACCGTAGATTAAAAGGTATACCGGTCGATGATAGGATCTTTACTTTACTTATGTGCATCTCGACCGGATATTATGCTTTCTGTATGCATGTGTGCAAGGTTTCGGGCAAATCCTAAGGAAGTTCACCTTAGGGCCGTGAAGAGAATTATGAGGTATTTAGTTTACACTCCTAAGTTTGGGCTTTGGTACCCTAAGGGATCTACCTTTGATCTAATTGGGTATTCCGATGCCGATGGGGCTGGATTTAAGATTGATAGAAAGAGCACATCAGGGACTTGTCAGTTTTTGGGAAGATCTCTGGTGTCATGGGCTTCAAAGAAATAAAATTCAGTAGCTCTTTCCACCGCCGAAGCCGAGTACATTGTCGCAGGACATTGTTGTGCGCAATTACTTTAGATGAGGCAAACCCTTAGGGACTATGGCTACAAATTGAGCAAAGTCCCTCTCTTATGTGATAATGAGAGTGCAATCCGCATAGCGGATAATCCCATTGAACATAGCCGCACTAAGCACATAGACATCCGGTACCACTTTCTGAGAGATCACCAATAAAAGGGGATATCGAAATAGCTTATGTGAGCACCCACAACCAATTAGCCGATATCTTTACCAAGCCACTAGATGAGAAAACCTTTAGCAAACTTAGGAATGAGCTAAATATACTTGATTCTCGGAATTTTGATTGAAACATTGCACACATAGCAAATTTGTATACCTTTGATCATATCTATTTCATTTGGTACAAATGCATATTTCTTATTCTTCTTGTGCCAAGACTACGACTAATGTGTTTTCAAGTACATTTCTATACTAAGTCAAAGGTTGAAAGGGAAATGGAGTATTCGACAAAGACAACGCTTCCACTCAACTCTAACAGTATCATTTACTCTTTGCCGGTATTCCACAAACTCTCAATGGTATGACTCCTCACTCATATTTACTTTACCTTTTGGAGAAATTTTTAGACCCCAAAGGGCAAGAAAAATGCAAGAGGGCTCTCAAGTTCTCCGTTTTTGGCGATTAATACCAAAGGGGAGAAAGTATTTAGCCCAAAGCAAAAGGACCACACCACCACCATTTTAAAATTTTTAGTATATTTTTCAAATTGGTATCTTTCAAAAATAAGTATTTCAATTAGTACTTAATCAAAATGAATTCTCAATTGGTATGTGGAGAGAATTTCTAAATTGGTATCTTCAAAACTTCACATTAAGAATGAAAGAATTTCAAATAGAATATTTTCAAATGGTATCAAATTTTCTTTCAACTCATATATGAAAATTTCAATTGATTTCTACTTTAAAACCCTCTTGAAAACTAAGGGGAGAATTTCATTCAGGGGGAGCTTTTATGTAGTCAAAGGAGAAGCATTTGAAATAGGGGGAGAAATTTCAAAATGCTAAAAATGCTACTTACAATCATATTTGTAAACCATTGACTATTTACAAAAGTTTTTGAATAGATCTCCAAAATAATTGCAAAAACAAAACTTGTGGTGCAAATGTGGTCCAAAATATTAAATAAAAGAAAGCCAATCCATTCACTCTTATTCTTAGTGATACTTTCAATTGGTTTAACTCTAAGAAACCTATGCACATTCATCATAAATGCAAACTAGTTACATTTCTGCACTTTTTATTTGCTTTGGTTGTGTTGGCATCAATCACCAAAAAGGGGGATATTGAAAGGGAAATTGGGTTAACCATTTCCTATAATTAATTTTGGTGGTTGATGTTCAACACAAACAAATGGACTAACTAGTTTGTCTAGAATTCATGTATTACAGGTGCATAAGGTTCAACATAAACCAAGAAAGAAATCAAGTTAGGGACACAATTTAATTGGAGCAAAAGAACTTGAGTGTGCTGAAGAATGGCGCCGGACTGTCCGGTGTGCCACCGGACAGTGTCCGGTGCACCAGGCTGTACAACTTCAAACCAGCCACTCTCGGGAATTCCAAGGCGCGCTCCACTATAATTCACCGGACTGTCTGGTGTGCCACCGGACTGTCCGGTGAGCCAGTGGAGCAACGGCTCTCACACGCCAACGGTCGACTGCAAAAGCACCTGCCACGATGAACAGTGCAAGCCAGAAGTTAGAGCGCAGAAGTCAGAGGGCACCAGACTGTGTGGTGTGGCACCGGACTGTCCGGTGCCGCAAGAAGACAAATGTTCCAATGGTCGACCAGCTCCAAACCCTAACGGTTAGATGACATGGCAGAGCACCAGACAATAAACAGTAGGTGTCCGGTAGCGCACCGGACTGTCCGGTGCGCCCATCGCCAGCAGCCTTCCCAACGGTTATGGAAGTGGCTGGGGGTATAAATACCCCCAACCACCTCATTCATATCCATCTAAGCATTCCAAACATCTCATTCAATACAAGAGCAAAAGACTCCACTCCAAGACACATCAAATAGATTGAATCCTCTCTAAGCCTCCAAATCAACTCAATTCCATTAGGGACTTGAGAGAGGGTGTTTTGTGTTCTTTTGTTGCTCTTGTCGCTTGGATTGGCCTTTTTTTCCATTCTTATTCTCAAGTGATTTGTAAGCGAAGCAAGAGACACCAAGTGTATGGTGGTCCTTACGGTGTCTTAGTGACCCGTGGATTAAGGAAGAAGGCTCACTCGGTCTAAGTGATCGTTTGAGAGAGAGAGAAAGGGTTGAAATAGACCCAGTCTTTGTGACCTACTCAACGGGGACTAGGTTCTTTGGAACCGAACCTCGGTAAAACAAATCATCGTGTTCACTCGCCTTGATCCTTGTTTGATTTGTTTTTCCCTCTCTTCAGACGTGAACTTAATTCTAACGCTAACCCCGACTTGTAGTGTGTGTTTAAGTTTATAAATTTCAGGTTTCGCCTATTCACTCCCTCTAGGAAACTTTCAATAGGGCTCGTAATATACAATATACATATGTATATATATAAACAAAAAATGTAGTACTATTTGACACCAACATCTCCTCGTCTCTACATGTGGCTCAGCCGTTCGTCCCGCGCATTTGGCTCTAAATGACTCATTTCTTAGTTATTCTTATGAATGACCGAGGCTAAAAAATTGGAATGACTGAATTTGTTCACTTTATTTTCTATAAAAAATGTGAACTTGTGATCTTTGTGAACTTGTTATATTGTGAACTTATTGTACATGTGAATTGTGAACTTGTGATCTTTGTGAAGTTGTCAATTTGTGAACTTGTGATCTTTGTGAATTTATGAACTTGTAATATTGTCAACTTGTGACAATTGCGAACTTGTTATACTGGGATATTTTTATATTGGTATGTTTACCGATTGTGTTTTAAATTCCTATCGTTACCGATATATTTTTCGTGCCCATCTTTCGTCTCTGATGTTTTCGAAATACCGATATCGTTTCCGTTTCCGGAGTTACCGTTTTCAATTTCGTTTCCAATAAAAAATATGGAAACAGAAACAGTTTTAACGTTTACCGATCGTTTCCGACCGTTTTCATCCCTAGGGTGAGCGGGTGGGGTGAAGGCGGTGGCGCTCGTGCTCCGCAGGTCTTGCTTCACTCCGTGGTGGAGGAAGATAGAGAATGTGACTCGTAGTATGCGTGATGTCTTGCTCTAGCGCTGGTGGTGGCCGCTAGCATCTAGATAAGGTAGATGTGGGTAGGGGTGGAAACAGATCGAATACGCACGTATACGAATTCGAATGTCACAATTTACCATATTTTAGTTCGAATTTGGATACGAATTCGAATATCTTCGGATACGAATACAAAACAGGTAGTCGAATCCAAATTCTTATTCGGATATTTACTCAATTCAACTCAAATAGCATACCCTAAAATTTAATATATGTATATGTAGATTTTTATTTAAATACAAGTTTATAGATAGTTAATAGATAGTCAAAACAAACTTAAATTAAAATAGATTTCTTGCGATCCTCCATATCCAAGTCAACAAAATTATATAAATAATATTTTTAAACTATCGAAGCATGTAACAAAAGATAAACAACAACACGTGATATTTAATAAGTGACATTTGTACAAATACAAGTAAATTTGAATTGATATAAAATAGTAAATGTACCAAGAAAAACAAATTTTCCGTTCTAAAATGAACGAATGTCCTATATAAATGTGTGTACCAAAATTTAAATGAAAACATGAAGAAATTTAACTATATATTGTAAAGTAGAGAGTTATAGTTGAATGTTTATGAAACTTTGTTAAGGTGTGTTCACTATATAGATAAAGTAGAGAGTTATATTTGAATGTTTATGAAACCTATTGAATTTTATTGTTGAATATCATTAGAAATATAAGGTTGATATTTTTATTTATTTATCATATAAATATTTTTAATATTTTAAATGATATATATCATTTTCTAGTATTTTATTAAACTTAAAATCATTTTTAATTAGTAATTAGTGATAAAGTTAAGTTTGAAATGGTTTCATGAAACATATTTTTTCATGGATACGGATAGTATCGAATGTTTCATGGTTTTTTCGAATACGAATATGAAATCTATAATATAAATCGAATTCGAATACATCCATTTGACATCCATGTTGAAATCGAATACGGATACTGATATCCATATTAGCAATTTTAGGGAATAAAAATACGGATAATTCGGATATTCAAACATTCATTTCTAGCCCTAGATGTGGGCCTATGCATTTAAATTATACGTCTAGATTTTTAGAAAATCTTGGGAGTTGTTAGATACGGTACGCATGAATTGAACACTAGTAAATGATGCGCACCAGCGCGCATAGGATTTTTTTACCGGGATGGTTGAGCAGCACAGCAGTGGCTAGCGAGCACACGTGTAGCCTGCGAGCAACAGCGGCCGTCGCCCACGCGTGCGGCTAGATGTGAAGCACCAACGGCTAGGATTTTTTACGTGACGTGGATAGTACCCCCGCCTACCACTGTCTCGGCTCCACGCGCCGACCGCTGGACGCTGGTCGACCCAGCCGCTGCCCTGGTCCAAGTCCAGCACGGTAGCAACACCACTCTACCTCCAACCGCAGCCGCAGGCCCGCAGCCGCCTCTCTTGGCTAGTTGGCTTCAGCCTCTCCGCTGCCCCGGTCCAGGTCCAGCACGGCAGCACACCAGTGACATCACTCCAGCCGCAGCCGCAGCCGCAGCCGCAGCCGCTTCTCTTGGCTTCGGCCGCTCCCCTCCTCTCCCAACTATCCCCACTACCAACCATCCCCAAAACCCCACGAGGAATCCCGTAAATTCGTCCTGCTCCCCCGCAGATCGCACCATCCGCGCGCATTTCCGTCCAATTCGACCCGGTTACTTGGCTTCTTTGATTGTGGAGGGGAGATGGGGGAGGGGGTGAAGGAGATGCTGGCTCCGCCGATCCAGCTGGCCGACGAGGTCGCCAAGCAGTGTGCTGCCGCGCGGAGCTTCCGTGCCGAGTGCGCAGAACTTAAGGCCCGCGCGGACAAGCTGGCGGCGCTGCTGCGGCAGGCGGCGCGGGCGCAGGAACTCTACGACCGCCCCGCCGCCCGCATCTTGGCCGGCGCCACCCAGGCACTGTCCAGAGCCTCCACCCTCGCCGCGCGGTGCGCTCGGGGGCACCCGCGCCTGCGCAGTCTCTTCACGCTCAGCCCCGCCGCCGGGTTCCCCCGGGCCGTGGCGGCGCTCGACACGGCGCTCGAGGACGTCGCTTGGCTGCTCCGCATCTCCTCGCCTGGCGCCACCGGCGACGGGGACGACGACTCGCTCCTGGGCCTCCCCAACATCGCTCAGAACGAGCCCATCCTCTTCTTCATCTGGGACCATGTCGCGCGCCTGCACACAGGCTCCCCTGCCGCCCGCGCTGACTCCGCCGCCAATCTTGCCTCGCTCGCCCGCGGCAGCCAGCACTTCGCCAAGCTCATTATCGAGGAGGATGGCGTGCCGCCGCTGCTCAAACTTCTCAAGGACGGCACCGACGAGGGCCAGGAGGCCGCGGCACGCGCCCTGGGCCTCCTGGGATGTGACGGCGAAAGCGTGGACAAGCTCGTGCAGGCCGGGGTTTGCTCCTCCTTTACCGCCGCACTCAAGGAGCTGCCCATGCGCGTGCAGGTAGCAGTGGCTGAGGCGATCGCTTCCTTGGCTGACCAGAGCTCCACCTGCCAGGACCTTTTCGCGCAGAACAATGCCGTTCGGTACCTTGTCGGGCACCTTGCTTCTGGGACTATCCAGGAGCACAGCAGGTACTCCGTCAGCTTCAGCAGCTACAAGAGCAGCGCAGCCACTGCTGCCACCACACAGCAGCCCATGAAGTTTCTCCACTCTGTGGTGCTTGCCAAGACGCTCAGTATGCGCCACAGCAGTGACCGTGACACCACCAGCAGTGGCGCTGATGAGCTGCCAAGGATGTCCAATGGTACACCAGGAGGTGATCAGGACACGAAAAGGAACCCCCAAATGCAATCGGTGGTACACTCAGCTATGGCTGCCAAGACAAACACAAATGGCTTATTGGTTCCGTTATTCAGGCCTCAGCTGGGCACTAGTGGCTCTAGTGGCCGTGGTGCTCGTGAGGTCGAAGATCCTGAAACCAAGGCACATTTGAAGGCTATGGCGGCAAAAGCTTTGTGGAAGCTTGCTCATAACCATTTGGGTGTGTGCAAGAGCATTACAGAGTCACGTGCGCTACTGTGCTTTGCTGTGCTCCTTGAAAAGGGTGATGGCGATATGGGCACTAATGTGCAGTACTTCTCAGCAATGGCCATCATGGAGATTGCCCGTGTCGCTGAACACAGCCTCGTGCTGCGCCAATCAGCATTCAAACCCAGTTCCCCAGCAGCCAAGGCTGTTGTTGATCAGCTGCTTCGTGTTGTCCGCAAGGGTGAATACGATGCATTGCTTCTCCCGTGCATCACTGCCCTTGGCTGCCTTGCTCGTACCTTCACAGCAAGTGAGACCAGGATAGTGCCTCCTCTTGTGCAGCTTCTCGATGAGCATGAGCCTCCAGTCATTAAGGAGGCTGTTGTTGCGCTCACCAAGTTTGCATGCACTGAGAACCACCTACATGTGAATCACTGCAAGGCCATTGTTGATGATGGTGGTGCGCGGCACCTTGTCCAGCTTGTCTACCTGGGTGACGAGGTGCAAATTGAGGCGCTCATACTACTCTGTTACATTGCATTGTATGTGCCTGAGAGCGAGGAACTCGCACAAGCTGGTGTGCTGGCTGTGCTGCTTTGGGCATCAAAGCAGGCTCACATGGTTCAAGACATGCGTGTTGAGGCACTGCTTCCAGATGCCAAAGGAAGGCTTGAGCTGTTCCAGTCTAGGGCCTCCAGGTGATGTTGGAGATCAGATTATTGGGCATCGGTTAGTTCTTTATTGCAATGTGTAATTATAGTAGAATTATTCCCATCATCTGTAATTGCTCTTGTGAGGTATGGTACATTTTAGGCTGTACATATCAAGTCATTGGTTGGGGTTATTGAATTATAAATTATAAATCCATGAAGCATTGAAACAGAACATATTTGCCATGAATTTTTCTGTCGTTTATATAGAGTTAATACAAAACTACCACTATTCTGATTATAGCATCAAGTAACTATAGTTCCTGGTGTCTGTTTCATAAAATCACAGCTACCTGTGCACTCAGTGTGAAGGAACCACAACTTCCATAAAAACTGTAATGAAAGTGTGTCGACTCTAATGGGGTTGCGACTGCAGTATTAGGCTGACAGGGGGATCCGTGCTCTTGTTCTGTTACGGTTTTCTAGCAGTTGTAGTTTCTTGTTACCAACGGCACTAGTAGCTGTGGTTTCAAGATCTGCACCATAGTTGTGGTTCCTTGTTACAATGCTCAGAATAGTTGTAGTTTTGTAAATCAATCTATATCTTATTTCTCCAAATTTACAGTGTTATGCCATGAATTCATCTTTTTTCAGAAATTCCACTTTTGTTATGTTTGTGAGTGTGTTGAGCAAAGTCAACGGGAATTATAGGCTTATAGCTGCATAATTCCTAGAAAATTGTTTGTAGTCAAAACCAGGCTGTCAGTCCCTGTTTGTCGAATATAGACATGGTTGCTGGTTGCCCTGCATCTGTGATTGTATTTAGTTTGCTGAACCTAAGTGTGATTGTTTTAACTATTAGTAGTATATTTTACTAGTCGGGATTGGACAAATATTGATAAATAAAAGTTATGGACATATTTCAGAGATACTTTTTCATCAGAAATGGATTTGTCCAATTTTCAAAAAAAATCTGTTTGTTCCCAAAAATGTTCCCATCATGGTTGCACTTGTTCTTTTGTAACCCTGTCTGAAGTTTTAATTATTAGTACTGTATTTTGAGAAAAATAAGAGCCTGCAACAGCCTCTTATTCTCACCCCCTTTGGTTATAACACCCCTTTGGTTATAACAGTTATATTTAGAACATCATTTTCAGTAAGGAAAATCACCAATCAAGTGGTATGCTGGTAGGCATTTTATGGTCTCTGCATCTGGAGCATTTATTCTATACAATTATGCATACTAGAGCCCACATGTTGCTTTTAAAATTTCAGTCTTTAGCTTGTTTGAGAAATTATTATGGGAGAAGACCAAACTGTTGACTGAAATAAACTCGACCAATCATTCTCTGTGGAATAAAATCCGAATTGTAAGTATGCTGGTTTTGGATATTTGTATATGTTCCTTTTTTCCTTCTGTTTTTTTTTAAAACTAGATGGTAGAAAGAAAATAATAGGGTGTTTGATTTGAGGAATAAGCTAGTCTATCATCTTCTCACTCCTTACTTTTTTTTGTTTAGTTTGTGTAATGGAATGAGTTGATCCATCACTACATCAATCCTCATAGTTATTTAGTTAGTACTAACATAACAAATAAGATCCTCTCACCAGATTTAGGAGGTGTTTGGTTTGAAGAGTTAACTCATTATTATAGATGAGGTGGTGCATCATTGGTTAATTTTACAAATTTGGTGAAATGAACTCAATCCTCATATTATTACTAATTATTAGTCTATGAAAAATAAAATGATGATGGATCATTTCAATCCATTTTACAAACCAAACAAAAAAATAAGAAGTGAGAAGATGATGGACTAACTCATTTCTCAAACCAAACACACTATTAATGAATGGACTCATGATACACAATCTTATCTTGGATGAGCTGATTTCTTAAACCAAACACTTCCTAAACCTCTCCAGCAGTCCCATGGGCCATCTATGTTTTTCGGCTTTGATACGGATTTATATTGTGATGAACTAGAGTCTATATGTGAATAATAATAGTACATTTCTTGTACCCCATCATCGAACCAATAGTTGACCAACTTTATTTATTCCTTCAAGTATTTGTAGCTGTCTCGCGTATGTTAGCCAACTTGCTTCATTCAGATTCGACCAGTGGCTTCTTGCGGTCTGCTTTGATCCAGTAGTAAAAAAGGACACAAAATTAGGCCAGTACAAGCAATTATCACAGACGAGATTTGTAATGCATTACCCATGTATATAGCCCATAACTACGAGAGGTTTGAAAATGTAACAATTTATTTCTATGCGGTTGAGTTGATCAATTCTTTCTCTTGACACAAGTTGCTGAGTTGAAGATAGTTTTGCTATCCTAGTGGCAAAACTATGCGCTAGCCTTGTAAACGTCCATGTTTATGCTTGTCTGATTGATGATGGAATATTGTCTGACAATGGTCATGCCACGTGGAAAACGAACTGACTGACATTGACATGCGGGACCCACTCTGGTTGCGAACTGTGAGCGTGCCAGAAGCATGTCATTGCCAGCGCCGTCACGACATGACCATTGACGAAGCCAAGTTACTCACCCCAGCTCTTAGGGACGATGACGCCGCACTGTTTGATAATGTAGAACACTTTCTCCAGGCTCAGTTTCTTCCCGGCGTCCAGGGAGCGCAGATAGAGCCGAGCAGCTCGTTAAGCTCGTGAGCTAAGCTAAAGTAGAAAAAACAATATATACGTATCATGATCAACTTCTAGTTAAATGAAAACTAATTTAACAACAGAAAATAATATTTATGCTCATAGTTTTATAGACCACATCAATTCAACATTAAATTAACATAACTCATCACGTACCAATTCATCATAAATTCACAATTCATATATGTTCATCCGGTTAAATCATAGGCACAGTCGCATAGACCCATTTAATATATGATCACGGACTCACAGTTTATCAATCATCTATTTAATTATAGGCTATAAGCACCACATATATATATAACATGTTCACCAATTCATACGTAAATTATATGCATATAGTTTCGTTTTGCTTAAATGTGATAGCCCATTGAGCTGGGGCTAGGATGTCAACTCAACTCATAAAAAAATTCAAATGAGCCAAACCAAGTGAGTTGGTGAATCACAAGTATATTCATGTCCAACTGTAAATGCAGATAGTCGCAAATGCAGGACGCGTCGCCATATGTGCCCTTGAGGGTTTTTGCAGCAGGAGGTCCTTGGGCTCCTCCTAGAGGAACTGCCTGCAGCTGCACCATAGTTCGCTGATGCCATTCTGGACCGTTGTTGCGGCAACGATGAGACTCTTTGAAAATGGTGAAGTACCCCCTGGTTCAAAGTGGCTTAAGTGGATGAGTTGTATGGTCCCTTTATCGTGTGGGTAAAGAAGCACACATGTTAGAAGCCTTCTATGCCGAAGATCCTCATTTAACCCTTTGCTTCAGCACAAGCAAGTGTATTTCAGGAACATTCCTACTGTGGGCGAAGCAAACCTTCGGTCGGAGCAGGGTGCAAAGAAGCTTCGCACATATGCACAAGTGGAAAAGGTGTTAGCCAAAGTCGGTAGCTTCGGCAACAAATGAAGAACTTCGAACATAAGCAAAAGGAGAAACAACGATGGACCAAACCCACACAAACGAGGATGGAGAAAATACATTATTGCTGTGACAACCCTCCCAAGTTATCAGGTCCACATACACGTGTACAGGTAACTTAACTGCCTAGATCTGACCCCTAGGAGTGACACCATCAGGGAAGGGAGATCTTAGGGTTTGTCTTGGGATCGGCAGGCAGGCCCATCGATGGCCAAGTGCCATCTGGGCAATGGCACAGGGCCTCCAAAATCCAAATACTTAAAGCCCATGGCCATTTGCTGTTGCTGCTACTTTGCTTACACGAGAAGGCCCAACCAGTTGCAAGTGCCGCTCGACAGTCCGCCATATGCCCATAGGCCAGATGCATCGTATGCCAAGGCCCAGGAGGTGACGATTCAATTTCATCTACTAAGGGCAGAGGGCACCGTGCGAACACCAGAGGCCAGAGCGCCGCCACTGACGACGGGATCAGGAACGTCGCGAGGACCTCCTGAGTTTTGAAGACCTGAACAAAATACAAGCGAACAACTTCGTCTCTATTGAGTATTGAACAATCTACTTCGTACCATAGGGATTAGGATTATGTATCCAACTAATTATTTTTTGGTTTGTACCATAGGGATTAGGATCATGTATTCACGAAATAGGAATTAGGATTTTGGTGCTGAAAAACGTAAAAAGAAACAGAGATTAGAAGCAGCAGCTCAATCTCAAAAGGGAGCTCTTGATAGATTTGTTGTGAGAGAAACTAATGGTGTTAATATCGACGACGATCATGGTGATGACCCTAACCCAATACAGGTTGTGGATGCTCCCAATGCAGTAGATGAAGGTAATACTTCTTTTCAGTCTAATAGTCTTTTCAGTCTGATAGATATGTTGTGAGAGAGACTAATGAAGGTAATGCTGCAGAAATAGATGAAGGTGTCAAGGCTCCTGCAACAGGCCTGGATGAAACTCCAGATGCTAATATTGTCAATGATATTAATACTTCTTTTCAGTCTGATATATATTTGATCCAAGAATATGGGATTCACTTAATCCTAAAATGGTTGATACTTTGCTCAAGAAGGGTCCTAAAAGGGACTTGTCTGTTGAGCATGGTCCTATAGACAAATTATCCAGAAGGTTTTCGATAATATTTTACAATAGAGTTCTCCCAAACGGAGAAAAATGTGATAGAGAATGGCTTGTATATAGCAAAGAGCTTGATAAAGTTTTTTGTTTTTGCTGCAAGTTACTAAAAAAGGGACATGTGAGAGGTCAGTTAGCAAATGATGGTTTCAGTGATTGGGGTCATATTGGCACTAGACTAAAAGAGCATGAAGTTAGTAGAGAACATGTCACAAATATGGCTGCATGGTATGATTTGCGTCTCAGATTTCAACAGAATCAAACTATTGATAGAGTTGCTCAACGAGAGCTTGAAAAAGAAAGGGAGCATTGGAGAAAAGTATTGCTCAGGATTATTTTGATTGTAAGATTTCTTGCAGAACATAATATAGCATTTCGTGGTAGTAATAGCAGGTTGTATCAAGGCAACAATGGTAATTTCTTAGGACTGATTGAAATGTTGGCTCAATTTGACCCGGTTATCAAAGAGCATGTTGACCGCATCACCAATGATAAAATCCGTGATCATTATCTTGGTCCTTCTATCCAGAATGATTTTGATCCAAGATTTACTAAAAAATTCTATGGGCCCTCTTGATATTTTGGAGTTTCTAAAAAAGCGTCCCTTTTATCCAAATGCCATCATTGCATATAGAATTTTGTTAACCATTCCGGTTACTGTTGCATCTGCAGAAAAGAAGCTTTTCTAAACTAAAGTTGTTGAAGTCCTACATGCGTTCTACTATGACACAAGAAAGACTCAATGGATTGGCAATGATATCAATTTGAAAGTGATGTCTTCGAGGATACTGATTATGAAGGCATAATTGAATATTTTATTTCAAGAAACACAAGGCGGATGTTGCTTTTTAGTAGAACATGAGGTAAGCACTATAGTTCAGAAGTATACATTATTAAGTACATATTATTTTTGTAATTTTAGAGCCTCTATTTTAGTCTCGTTCCGGGGCCTCATTTTTCTGGAGACGGGCCTGTCGGCAGGCTACCCAAGACGCCTCCAGATGACGCAGAGTCGAAGAGAGGTGAAGATCGAGGTGAAGAAGGCTACGTTAATGTCTACTCCTAGGGCAAAAAGTAAAGGAACGATAAATAGATTGTTTTGGTTCGATTGTTTGTTCTTCGATCGATCCACCCCTTCAAATATATAGGGGGAGGTCTGGACCTATTTCTAGGTGTCCTCTAACAACTCCACAAGTTTAGAGGGATAAACACGTATTTAGATAAGACTTAATCCATTTGATATGATGTAATCGCGGACTGTCCGCGTCTAATGACGAAATGTTAGCAGGCCGGACCGTCTAACTGTGTCCAGTGCCATAAACGGTACTCAACAATTCCTTCTAATGAAAAAAGGCTAAGGGCTTGAGATTGCCGCCGACTAAGGGCCTGTTTGTTTACCCCCCAGATTATATAATCTGGATTAAATAATCCTAAGAGGCAAACAAACAGTCTAGCTTATTTGCCCAGATTATATAATCTAACCCCTTGGATTATGATAATCCATAAGCAAGTGAGGAGGTGCTTATTTCAGATTATTTTTTTCTCACTTCCCCACTACCCTTTCAAGTTTCCTAGAAATTACCCACCATTGCCATTATAATCTACCGAATCGTTTTTGCGCCTATCGGATCGGAGAAGCCCGCCGCCCAACAGAAACACGCCAGATAATCTGGGTAAACAAACATGACTACTCAGATTATATAATCCAAATTATATAATCCAGATTATATAATCCTCCAAAAATAATCCAGATTATATAATCTATTGGAGTAAACAAACAGGCCCTAAATCCTTCTCTAGTCAATTTTAACTAACAAGGAATTTAAATCCTTCCAATCTTTTTCAATCCAACCCTAACCGAAGTCCTAAAGGTTTGTAGACCGGCCGCGCAATCTTTATCTGAACAAACGGGGATTTTATTTTGAACCAAAAGGAGGCCAAGCTACTTTCTCCCCTGTGCTCGTAGACCGTGTATTCGGCACCCCATCCAGCAAACAGTGCGCACACAGCTCTAAGTGCAGTGCAGTGGAGAGCATTTGGCATTGGAATTCATGATACTGTTCCCCACTACGTACTTACCCTGTGCACATATACTGACGTGGTTCTCATCCTGTTTATTGAGTGTCGTTAACGACAGCGTTGTCAACAAAGCTCCTTTATATACTCCTTACCTTCTTTTTTTATTGGTGTTTTAGTTCAAAAATGAACTAAGCTGACCATAAACATACAAGAACAGAGGTAGTACTAATAAACAGTGAAGCAGTAACAAGAAAACATAGCGCTACTACAAGGCGCGCGTGCCGGCATATATGACTGCGTGAGAGGAGAACGTAACAACATTCCATTCTCTTTTTTTTTTCTTTTTCTGCTCAGCTTCTTTCTCGAAAGCAGCTACACACAAGGACACGGTACAGGACAAGGGACTCCAAACGTATCCTGACGATCATGTAGGCAGAGTTACCTAGCCTTGTACGTCCAGACTCTCATCCACGTGTACCTCGATCTCTTTTATCTGATGAACGTACAACAGGGCATTTGACGACGCACAACTTTTACTAATCAGGCTAGTAGCTAATTAACTTGCACCTTGCTGCGTGCTGATGACCAAGATATATAACTAGCTAAAACTACTGTGGAGCAAACTCGACAGGGAGTAATCGGCCGTACGTGACAGAGGCGCAGCGACCATGCATGCAAATGCACAGCGCGTCGACGACGTCACAGGCCGTGGCGGCCGTGGTGCCCACGGTGGTGGTGGCGGAGGAAGAAATTGATCATCGGCGACGGAGCCGGAGCCGGGGCTGGCAGCGGAGGAAAGAAGAGGCCGGTGGCATTGAACGCCGTCGCCGGTGGCATGGAGGGCGCCGCGGCGGCCATTGGTGGTGGCGGCGGCATGAAGGCCGCCGGCGGGGCAGCAGTGAGATGCGGCGGGCACTGGTAGCACTTGGCGAAGAGGCCGAAGGTGTTGACCTGCTGCACGAAGTTGGTTATGCTGGCCCAGCCTCCGAAGCCGAAGCCGACCACCAGCACCCACGCCACCACGAAGGAGTTGATGACGTAAGCGCCTGTCCACCCTCCGGCGAACCTCGGCGGCCGCTCCACGGCGTTCTGCGCAGTTAGTTACATACCATTGTATGTTAGTCCTCTGTTAATATATATGCAATCTACCGCGAAATATATATATATATATACAATGGGGAAAATGAAATATATAGAGAGAAAGAATATATATAATGATCTATCCTACATTCCTACTGATGACAAAGTGGGCTTGTCTAGTGCAATGGATGTGACTGCATGTGAGAGCTGAGGCTCTCTCAAGAGTGTTCCTGGAACTGCTTGTTTTTTTTCCCGCTCAGACATGGTTGTGGGCCGCATCATTGCATGGTGTAGTCGCATGCCCTCCCTCCACTCCATCCATGCATGCCAAGAGCTCCCGGACACCACAAGGTACAAAGGCATGCTCGTCTCTGCGCCCTTGTGCGCGGCTTTCCAGTACAGTGGTTCTATTATTATCGCCACCACTTGGGTGCCGATAATAACAAAAAGGGATTATCAGTTTTGTCTTTGCCTTCGTTCGGTGACACGACGCTGATTGCGCCGGCGGTACTAGAAAATGCATGTGTATATATATACTACTCATATATGGTATGGTATGGTATGGTAACCATCCGATCCGTGGCTTATTTGTAAGCATGCATGTACAGCTAGGTCGATCTGTGGACGATGGATGTTACGAGATCTCGCTACAGGTTTGCATGCACTCCAATCAGTGTGTTGTCCAGGTCATGCATGGCCACCACCGACGCGGCTCACCATGCAGGCTAGCTCATCGACGATTGGGTCGCACATACAGCGCTAGCACCTGTAGCAGGTGATGGACAGGGTGCGCCGTGCGTGTTTTGTAGTAGCGAGAATCTGAGCAAACTGCAAGCAGTTTGATCGACTGCATGCATGCGACAATGGCGAGCTAGCTATCTCTTTGCGTGCATGGACCCCAGTGTAGCCATGCACATCCAAGAAACTGTCTCGTCAAGTTGATGGTCGATCAAGACAGTTACTCATGTATGTATATATCGAAATGGACAACAACCAAAGCTGCTGTACATGCCTGTGTTACGGAGTAGTATGAATGAGCTAGCGAAGGCAATTACGTACCTCCCTCGACTGCGGCGACCTGAAGGTGACCATGTGGGCGAGCGCCGGGATGATGTAGACGGTGAAGCTGACGAGGAGCGAGCCGACGGCGGAGTTGATGGGCCCGAAGAAGGGGAAGATGATGGCGAGGAACCAGATGGGGACGACGACGGGGAGCCTGGCGGCGGCGCGCTTGCAGAGGCTGCGGCAGTCGTGGAGGCCGATGAGCTTCTCCCAGACGAAGTAGAGCGGGGTGCATGCGAAGCCGAAGGTGATGAACTGGTGGATGAGCATGAGCACCACGGCGGCGTCGCGGAAGGGCGTCCGCGGGAGCAGCGCCAGCGCGTTGGAGTGCGTCAGCAGCTCGTCGCCGAACGCCCAGTAGGAGGCGGCGGCGGAAGGGAGGGTCAGCGTCAGCACGTACAGCGTCGCCAGCAGGTAGATGGCCTTGAACTTCTGAGGACGCCACATCGCGTGCATGATCTCCCTGCATATGTATGTATCAACGTCAAAAAGAAGCAAAAGGCAGCAGGCACACAACAACGGAAGCAACGAGTCATGGTGCCTCGTGTCGTGGCAGGCTGGGACCCATGTGTCGGTGGCATGCATGCATGCATCTGTGCTGTGCATGGGTCTCCCTCCATATGACCGATGGACGGAAGTGAACAGCCGAACAGGGGGCCGCTGGTTGGGACCCATGTACCTCATGTATTATACGTACAGTACATGCAACGGTCGTGTCCTTGTTGCATTGGGGGTCTGTATGTCCTTTAAGCTACTACACCACGCACCTAGCAGCATTAGCACTAGCACTTGCCGGCGATGAGAAGTTAGAACTGAGAGCGGCAGCAAGACCGACACTGCTCTGCTCTCTTTTATCTTTGTCGCCGTCATGGCCATTTATTTAATCCCCCCCATATATATGCATGTCAGTGGTCCCCAAGAAAAACACATGGGGCCCGCATCATTCCCAAGCAGCATGCATGTGCCCAGCCGCGAGGGCAGAGCGTGCAGCCATGTAGCGTGCGCGCACGCACGTCGCACGCGCATGCATGAGCTACTGTGCCTTTTTACTGTTAATTAACTACTACTACTAGCCGATTAGGAGTAATCAAGGGACAGACTGATAAACTAATAATGCGATTAATTAGGCTAACAAGACAGAGATATATATATATACTCACACTGTGACCGCGTGTCCCCCGAACGTGTAGAGTATGTTGGTCGCCCCTGTGAAGTAGAGTACGATCCTTGTGGGGCCCGAATGCTGGACGCCCTCGACCTGTCCGTGGACGAGCGAGGCGACGGCCATGTACCAGGCGGTGTAGGTGGTCATGACGAGGCCCAGGAAGGACCAGACGCGGTAGTTGTGGAAGGAGGGGATGAAGACGGTGGTGGCGCAGCAGGCGCCGAAGACGTAGGTCCACGTCCGCTTGTCCAGCCGGTCGTTGACGTAGTAGATGTTGCTGGCGCAGCCGATGAGCTGGATGACGGAGCCGAAGAGGAGGAAGGTGCAGTTGAAGGCCAGCCCGGCGTTGCGCCAGTGCCGGCCCAGCAGCCCGTCCAGCACCTCGAACCACTGGATCACGTGGTTCCGGAAGTCCGCGGCCTTCTCGCGCTCCCGACGGGTGCGGTACTCCAGGTACAGGATGCTGATCAGGTACGCCGTCCAGCTGCCCAGCAGGCCGTAGAAGAGCTGGAACAGCACGCCGCTCAGCATCCCCAGCTGCGCGAACGAGTAGGGCAGCGTCAGCAGCACCTGCGCCACCTGGTTCGACGCGCAGCTGAACCACGCGTCGTACGCCGACCCGCCGTGCCACAGCAGACCCGACAGCCGGGACTTGACGCCGCCGCCGCCGCCGCTGTGTTCCTCCTCCGCCTCCGTCATCTCCGCCGCCTCCAGGTGCCCGCCGAAAGCCTCAGCAGCAGGGGCCTTCTCGTCAGCGATGCCGCCGCCGCCTCCTCCCGCCGCCATTAATCCCTCAGAGCGATGGTCGAGAGCTTTGCCTGCTTGTGTGTGCTTGCTTACTGGTGTTGTGTGCATTGCAGCCTTGCAGGGGGGAGCGGGGGTGTCGTATATATGGAGAGGCGACGTCCCGGGGGGGGGGAGACAGCACTCCAGCAGCTGGGGCATAAAGAAACCCAGCGTCCTTTCTTTTCATGCCGGGTCGCGGGGCCTCTGGGGCTGGGGCTGTACTGTACGTGGCTGCTACCCGCCTCTCTTTATTTTATCATTAATATATAGTATTACTCGATCCTATTTGGGTTCAAGAAAGCAAACGAAAGGAGCGGGTGATCAAAAGACGTGGTGAAAAATCCTGTGGAAAGCAAGGACGGCGCAGCGTGCATTGCGAGAGCATACGAAGAAAGTGTTCTGCCTGGACACATTATAAGTGGGCCGGGGGCAATGCGTGTATGCATGCACATCACTTTTTTTTTCTTTTGGGGCCGGGAAAGTATGTGCATCACTCGAGTGATGTCTCTAAAAGATCCAACTGGACGTGTTTGTACGTTGGATGCGTGTTCCATGGCTTAGATCTTCTCCTCACATCGTCCCTTGCATGTTTTTATCACATATACCATTTACATATTTTGGATGGAAGAACACAACTCGAAACAAGAATATATGTTACATTGAAAAATGTTTCTTTTCTCTGTATATATAATTATGTTGTGGGGCACGTGCAAATAATCCTTGCATTATTGCATTATTCTACACTAGCTAGATCAAGTTTCCATTCTTTTTTTCTTTCTCAAATGTAGCCGGCGCCAGCCTAAAATTCTGCTCACCTCCAACGCAACCCATCTTCTCATCGCCGTCTCCCATCCCCTCTTGTCTTTGGCAACTCACTATTGCTGACCTCGGCTCCCAGATTTATTTATGTTAGTATCCAAGTGTAACTTAATTGGTCCAATGTCGTCGTCGTCGATTTAGATTTCTACGGTCATGGATATCAATTGTTGAGTTTGTGATCTAAATTCTACATATAAAGGTCGTGTTGTCGAGCGAAACGGAGGCCCGTTGCCGGGAGGCTTAGACCGTTATCATTATTTACATTGTTCTGTAACAGTCAGAGTGTTATTTGTCTTACAAAGGATTAGATGTTTCAAGAGAGGACAAAGTACATTGATATTAAATATCGTTATATCGAGAAACTAGTTGCAGAAGATAAATTGAGGGTATGCATGATCAGTACACACTTCAATCCAGCTGTCATGATGACTAAACATATTTCTGGGCTAAGTTTGAGCTTTGCTCGAACTTAATTGGTATAATTGCCTAGCCCTAGTGGCTATGTTGATACCAGCAGTTTATTCCTTCTAATATTCAGAAACTTGATTACAAGTTATGGCTACAACATGGAATTTGTCTCAAGGTGGAGATTGTTGAGTTTGTGATCCAAATTCTGCATATGGAGGCCGTATTGGAGATTGTTGAGCTTGTGATCCAAAATTCAAACAAAGTTTTACATGATAAGATGATTTCAAACCAAAATATTGTAAACTACAAAGTTTTATAACTTTTTAAGACCTACAACTTTTATTTTGGTGGTTTTTCCATTTAAGGTCGTTTTGAAAATTAGAATTTTAAATTTTTAGAATTCAGACGTAGTTTTTGTTGACAAGATGACTTCAAATCAAAAGGTTGCCAACTACAAAATTATATAACTTCTCATGATCTACAAAGTTTTTTTTGCTTGTTTGGTCATTTATTCATCCCACATGCTATTTCTAACATTATTCACAAATCTTATAATTTCTCTTGTAGTTTCGTAAACTACGAGAGATATTGTTTTTATTAACAAAATTATTTATATTCTAAAATATAAATTGTACATCTTGATGAGTTATATAAATTTATATATAAAACCTTTTTCATTTGAATTAATTTACTACTTCAAAATACGATTTTTAAATTATCTTTGTCTAGTGTTTAAAAAACACTCGGCAAAAAAGCTCTTTGTGATTGTCAAAAAACACTCGGTAAAAGAACTCTTTTTCCGAGTGTCAAAACTAAAATACTCGATAAAGAAACTCTTTGCCGAGTGTTTTTTTAGTCTTTGTTGAGTGCCTAAAAAAACCACTCGGCAGATTATTTGTAAAAGAGCCGGATTCCGGTAGTGATAGCGAACGTTTGGCTTGGCTGGTGTCTGTGATTTTTTCCTTCGTATTG
The DNA here is from genome assembly GCA_029449295.1 of Zea luxurians. NCBI lineage: Eukaryota > Viridiplantae > Streptophyta > Magnoliopsida > Poales > Poaceae > Zea > Zea luxurians. Next base: position 18,250,601 of record JAOPSE010000029.1, read on the forward strand.
AAGTATTTTCTACGTAAATTTATATGTCGTGTTATATGGTTTGTTGGTTGATCTACTTCGTTTCTGCTAACATAACTCATTAGGACGTACCCATCGTTGATCCGTAGTGAAGTGGAGATTGTGTGATGAAAGATCATTGCATAGCCACCATTTAATTATAACAAATTTGAAAAACGCGCAAAAAACACGGGAAATATTCTGATGAAGCAGGGGTCGATGATGGCATCCAGTAGAGATTTTCTTCCATAAAAAAGGTTTTTAAATTTGCTTCTGTGTCGACTTTCGTATATTGTTTGTGTCTATACATGTATACTCCCTCCGGTGCAGTAAAAGAAGTCATCCTGCGCGTGACAGAGCGTGCACAAAAGAAGTCATAGCGCACGTGGGTCTGTGATTTAGACGTTGTTGCCCCTAGTAATTGCACAAAAAGAGAAATTGAACTTGAGACCTCCAGTCTAGAATGCCTTGAAGGTGCTGCAGCAACCAATCAAGCCTGATTGTTTTGGTGACATCAATACACTCATATCCCTATTTAATAGGGGCAAACAGGGAAAACTCTATGATAATTAATTACTCCTTGGTATGCACAATCATGTCTTAAACGACTATCTTTAGTGCACTGGAGGGAGTATATGGTTACTGTAGCCATAGGCTGGGTCTCCAAGCCTTGGCCATCCAGAGCCGTGCATGCGGGCTCGGACCAGCATGGCCCTTGGAGACCGTACAAAAAAATAATACCGCGGGTGCGTGCGTCCCATACCCATACGGTGAGCCCGCGCCCGGCGTGGTCTACGACGCTGCACGAGCGGGTGGTGGCTCCGCTCGTCCGCGCAGGTCCCGCGGCCGCGGCTCCGCGCCCGCGCCGGCAAGCCGGCCTCGTGACCCGCGATTAGCGTGTTGATGCACGTTGCTGTCCACTCGGGGCTAATTAAAACTCTACTTGCGGTATTTTATTAGTGCTATAGTTTGATAAACAATCCCTAATCGCATCTGCCGTGCCGCCTGTCTGTTTGCCCTTCCCTCCCAGCGCCTGACGCCTTTAGATGGTGAATTATAACAGAGATCAGGTAGCGAAAGGCAGCTGATTATGTCGTCTCCTATAACTTTACTTGCACGTGATGAGGCCGCCAACGGTCGATTTCGGTCATCAGAGTATATGCTTTCTCTAATCTATCAACATACTCTCTCGCCTACCATCTTTCGTATCATGTTCTTTATTTTTGTGGCCTTGAGTACTGAAGGACTAGACTAGTTTGAGAATGTTATTGTATAATAGACACTTGAACTCTCTTTATTTTCTATGGAAACATATCCAACACACAGGAGTCTTTAGTACACATGAACTATTAAATTTAATAAAAAATTCTGAAAAAAATCATGCATATTATCTTCATTTTACAACCTCCATCTAAAATAAATATTAGGATCGTAGGTGGAAAAAATGACACACAGAGTTTAATATGGAAAAAACTCTCCAATATGAAGGAGAAAAAACCACTAGAAACAGATCTATTATGTGGTGTGTTGTACAGGGTAAAGGGGCCTATTTATATAGGCAAAAGGAGATAGAGATAGAGTCATATATTCTTATCCAACAAATCTCCCCTTGATGCTAAATCTATAAAACTGTTTTCTCAAACACCATAGGGTGCTAAGCTCCACGAACACCTACCAAGTCAAGACAATGCTTGAACTTGGTATTAGATAATGGCTTTGTAAGCATGTATGCATGATTTTCATCAGTATGTATTTTGTCCACTTTAATCTTGCCTTCAGCAACAATATCACGAATAGAGTGGTACTTGATATTAATATGCTTGGTCTTCAATTGATACATGTCATTCTTGGTCAGACAAATAGCACTATGACTATCACAATAAACCTTAATGACATCCTGAGGAACACCAAGTTCAGAAATAAGACCTTGCATCCAAATAGCTTCTTTAACCCGTTCAGTAGCTGAGACATATCCTGCTTCAGTAGTGGAAAGAGCAGTAACAGACTGAAGTGAAGCTCTCCAATTCATTGCAGAACCGCATAATGAAAATACATAGCCAGATTCCTCGGGATCAACAAATCCCTCAACAAATCACATAACACCAATTTCCTTTAGGTCCCATTTGTTTCCTTTCATTTTGAGGAATTGGAATCTTACTAATGGAATAGACTATTTTTTTAGAATGTGACATTCCACCACTTTCCAAAGTTATCATATATGCCTATCTCAAATTCATGGGGTGGGAGATGGAAATTGATTCTATAGATTTACATGCTAATTTTCCGATGTACAACTTATAGCATACTCTTCTACTTGCTTCGCTATACCATAAATATAGTATATAACTATCTCTCTCAAATGATTTAGGATAATATACAAATATATTACATATATAAATATATAAACTTATTTAGTTTTGTCCAAATTATAATTATTAAAATGGAATTCAATTCCAACAAAACAAACGGGGCCTTACTGAATTCTTGTCAAACAATAACCCAAAATGAGAAGTACCTTTCAAGTAGCGAATAATCCACTTTACTGCATTCCAATGTTCTTTACCAGGATTGTGCATAAATCTACTAACCACACTAACAGCATGAGCCAGATCGGGTCTTGTACAAATCATAGCATACATGAGATTCCCAACAGCATTAGAATACGGTATGTGAGACATGTGTTCTTTCTCATCTTCAATAACAGGACATTGCCTCAATGACAATTTAAAATGTGAAGCAAATGGTGTAGCAACAGATTTGCAATTACTGAGATTATACTTTTCAAGAACTTTCTCAATATAACTTTTCTGAAATAGAAAATGAGTACAAGCACGACGATCACGCTGAATTTTCATCCCAAGAATTTTCTTTACTGGTCCAAGATCTTTCATATCAAATTCATGACTAAGTTGAGCCTTCAATTCAACAATCAGTGACTTGTCATGAGAAGCAATGAACATATCATCAACATAAAGCAACAGATACACAAAAGATCCATTAGGGAACTGCTTCAAATAAATACAATGATCATAATTGCTTCGAGAATAACCATGTGCAAGCATGAACGAGTCAAACTTCTTATACCACTGCCTAGGAGCTTGTTTCAAATCATAAAGAGATTTCTGTAAATGACAAACTAAATGCTCTTGACTAGGAGCAGAAAAACCCTGAGGTTGTGTCATATAAATCTCTTCATCTAAGTCTCCATGAAGAAATACAGTTTTAACATCAAGTTGCTCTAACTCCAAATCAAATAAAGCAACAATAGCAAGCATGACTTGAATAGAAGTGTGACGAACAACAGGAGAGAACACCTCCGTGAAATCAATACCTTCCCTTTGTTCGAAACCTTTCACAACTAAACGAGCTTTAAATCTTGCAGGTTCAACTCCAGATATACCTTCCTTCTTATAAACCCACTTGCACTTTATTGGTTTTTTACCTTCAGGAAGATCAACCAATTTCCATGTAGCATTCTTTTGAAGGCTCTCAAACTCATCATTCATAGCAACTAACCACTTGGTTGAATTGTCACATGAGATAACGTCCGAATAAGAAGAAGGTTCAAATGCAACATTAGTTTCTTGAGCAGCAATGAGAGCATAATGTGCCATACTATCAGTGTCTGAAAGGGAAATAGGGTCAAACCTTTTCCTAAATGATTTTGGTGGTTGAAATGCCCAACACAAATAATTGGACTAACTAGTTTGCTCTAGATTATATATTCTGTAGGTGCCAAAGGTTCAACACAAACCAATAAAAAGATCAAAGTTAGGGTTCAAAAGAAAGGAGCAAAAGAAACCGAAGAGAACCCTGGTCTGGCGCACTGGACTGTCCGGTGTGCCACAGGATAGTGTTCGGTGCCCTAGGGACCGTACAGGCTGAACTCTTCACCTTCGGGTTTCTGGAGAGCCGCTCCGCTATAATTCACCGAACTGTCCGGTGGGTCACCGGACTGTTCGGTGTGCCAGCGGAGCAATGGCTCCGGAGCGCAACGGTCGCCTGCAGCGTGAACAGTGCGCGGACAGTTCGCGCAGAGTCAGAGCAGCGCCATAAGGCGCACCGGACAGTGAACAGTGCCTGTCCGGTGTGGCACCGGACTGTCCGGTGCCCCAAGATGCCAGAGCTCCAACGGTCGAAACTGTCAGAACCCTAACTGTTGGGTGATGTGGCTGGCGCAACGGACAGTGTCCGGTGGCGCACCGGACTGTCCGGTGCACCCATCGACAAACAGCCTCCCCAACGGTTCATTTGGTGGTTGGGGCTATAAATACCCCCAACCACCACCATTCCAAGCATCCAAGTTTTTCAGACTTCACATTCAATATAAGAGCTAGTGCAATCAATACAAGACACAATTCAATAGAATCAAAGCCTCTCCAAGTCCCAAATCCACTCCGACCAAATATAGTGACTAGAGAGAGAGTTTTGCTCGTGTTCTTTGAGCTCTTGTTCTTGGATCGCTTTCTTCTTCCCCATTCTTGTTCTTCAAACACTTGTAATCAAAACAAGAGACACCAAGTTGTGGTGGCCTTGTGAAGGGTCTAAGTGACCCATTTGATTAAGGAGAAAGCTCACTCAGTCTAGGTAACCGTTTAAGAGAGGGAAAGGGTTGAAAGAGACCCGGTCTTTGTGACCACCTCAATGGGGACTAGGTTTGCAAGAACCGAACCTCGGTAAAACAAATCACCATGTCATCCGCTTTATTTGCTTGTGATTTGTTTTCGCCCTCTCTTTTGGACTTAGTTTTATTTCTAATGCTAACCCCGGCTTGTAGTTGTGCTTAAAGTTTGTAAATTTTAGTTTTCGCCTATTCACCCCCCTCTAGGCGACATTCAATTGGTATCAGAGCCCGGTACTTCATTAGAGTCTAACAACTCGAAGTGATGTCGGGAGGATTCGCCAAGAGGGAGATGGAAACGGCCATAAGCCACGGGAAGGCTCCATTAAAGGAGTCCGGCACCAAAGGAAGGGAGGAGTCACCTCCCCACGTAAAGTCGCATCGGAGTGGCGACAAGAAGAAGAAGATGAAGAAAGTGGTCTACTACGAGACCGACTCTTCGTCGCCCTCCACCTCCGGCTCCGACGTTTCGTCCGTCACTTCTAAGCGCCATGAGCGCAAGAAGTTTAGTAAGATCCCCTTACGCTATCCTCTCATTTCTAAACGCACTCCTTTACTTTCCGTCCCATTAGGCAAACCACCGATTTTTGACGGTGAAGATTATTGTATGTGGAGTGATAAAATGAGGCATCATCCAACCTCACTCCATGCTAGCATTTGGGACATTGTTGAGTTTGGAGCGCAGGTACCATCCACGGGGGATGAAGCATATGATTCGGATGAGGTCGCCCAAATCCGAGACTTTGATACCCAAGCCACTATTATACTCCTCGCCTCTCTATGTCGAGAGGAGTATAATAAGGTGCAAGGGCTAAAAAGTGCCAAAGAGATTTGGGATGTACTAAAGACAACGCATGAAGGGGATGAGGTGACCAAGATCACCAAACGGGAGACGATCGAGGGGGAGCTCGGTCGATTCATCCTCAACTATGGAGAGGAGCCACAAACAATGTACAACCGGCTCAAGACCTTGGTCAACCAAGTGCGCATCCTCGGGAGCACCAAATGGGATGACCATGAAATGGTCAAGGTTATTCTAAGATCAGTTGTTTTTCGTAATCCTACACAAGTTCAATTAATTCGTGGTGATCCTAGATATAAGCTAATGTCTCCCGAGGAGGTTATAGGAAAGTTTGTGAGCTTTGAGTTGATGATCAAAGGCTCCAAACAAATCGTCGAGCAAGGCGGCACCTCCACACCCGAGGTGCAACCCGTCGCATTCAAAGCGACGGAAGAAAAGAAAGAAGAGTCTACATCAAGTAGGCTCCCCATCGACTCCTCCAAGCTCGACAACGAGGAAATTCCGCTCATCATCAAGAGCTTCCGCCAAATCCTCAAGCAAAGGAGGGAGAAGGATTACAAACCCTGCTCCAAGAAAGTGTGCTACAAATATGGTAGGCCTGGTCATTTTATAGCTAAATGTCCATTATCTATTGATAGTGACAGGGGCGATGACAAGAAGTGAAAGAGGAAGGAAAAGAAAAGATACTACAAGAAGAAGGGCGGCGATGCCCATGTATGCCGGGAATGGGATTCCGACGAAAGCACCTCCGACTCCTCCTCCGACGAGGACGCCGCCAACATCGCCGTCAACAAGGGCCTCCTCTTCCCCAACATCGGCCACAAGTGCCTCATGGCAAAGGACGGCAAAAAGAAGAAGGTAAAATCTAGAGCCTCCACCAAATATACAACATCTAGTGATGAAGGTAGCTCTAGTGATGATAAAGATAATTTGCTTGCTCTTTTTGCCAACCTTAACATGCAACAAAAAGGAAAAATTAAATGAATTGATAGGTGCTATTCATGAGAAGGATGAACTCTTGGATAGCCAAGAGGAATTCCTTATTAAGATAAACAAAAAGCATGTTAAAGTAAAAATTGCTTATGCTCAGGAAGTAGAGAAATGTGAAAAATTGACTAGTGAGCTTAGCATTTGCCATGACACTATCTCCAACCTTAGAATTGAAAATGCTAATTTGATCGCTAAGGTTGAAAAGAGAAATGTTTGTGATGATTCAATTGCCAATCTTAAAATGATAATGCTAGTTTAATTGCTAAGATTGACAAATTGAATGAATCAATTTCTAGCCTTAAGATTGAGAATGATAAATTAATTTCTAAGGCTAAGGATTTAAATGTTTGCAATGATTCTATTTCTAATCTTAGAAATGAGAATGCCATGTTACATGCTAAGATTAATGAATTAAATGCTTGCAAACCCTCTACATCTAGTGTTGATTATGTTACTATTTGTACTAGATGTAGAGATGTTAATGTTGATGCTATCCATGATCACCTAGCTTTAATTAAACAACAAAATGATCACATAGCACAACTAACTAGTAAAATCAATGAGCATGAGATAGAAAATGAAAAATTTAAATTTGCTAAAAGCATGCTTTATAATGGGAGACGCCCTGGCATTAAGAATGGCATTGGCTTCCAACAGGGAGACAATGTCAAGCTTAATGCCCTCAAAAGATTGTCTAACTTTGTCAAGGGCAAGGCTCCCATGGCTCAGGATAACGAGGGTTACATTTTATATCCTGCTGGTTATCCTGAGCACAAGATTAGGAGAATTCATGCTAGAAAGTCTCATTATGTTTCCCATCATGCTTTTATGTACAAAAGTGAGGCATCTAGCTCTAGGCATTCTACCCATGTTAAAATTCCTAAAAAGAAATCTCCTATTGCATCAAATGATCATAACATTTCATTTAAGACTTTTGATGCTTCTTATGTTTTAACTAACAAATCAGGCAAAGTAGTTGCCAAATATGTTGGGGCTTACACAAGGGATCAAAGACTTGTGTTTGGGTACCCAAGGTGCTTGTTTCTAACGTTAAAGGACCCAAGACTGTTTGGGTACCTAAGAACAAGGCCTAAACTTGTTTTGTAGGTTTATGCATCCGGGGGCTCAAGTTGGATCATTGATAGCGGATGCATAAACCACATGACAGGAGAGAAAAGGATGTTCTCCTCCTATGAGAAAAACGAAGATCCCCATAGAGCTATCACATTCGGGGATGGAAACCAAGGTTTGGTCAAAGGACTTGGTAAAATTGCTATATCACCTGACCATTCCATTTCCAATGTTTTTCTTGTATATTCTTTAGATTATAACTTGCTTTTAGTTTCTCAATTATGTAAAATGGGTTACAACTATCTTTTTACGGATTTAGGTGTTACTGTCTTTAGAAGAAGTGATGATTCAGTAGCGTTTAAGAGAGTATTAGAGGGTCAGCTATACTTAGTTGATTTTAATAGAGCTGAACTCGATACTTGCTTAATTGCTAAGACTAATATGGGTTGGCTCTGGTATCGCCGACTAGCTCATGTTGGGATGAAGAATCTTCACAAGCTTCTAAAGGGAGAACACATTTTTGGGGCTAACAAATGTTCATTTTGAGAAAGACAGAGTTTGTAGCGCATGTCAAGCAGGGAAGCAAGTTGGTACCCACCATCCACACAAGAACATCATGACAACCGACAGGCCGCTTGAACTACTCCACATGGATCTATTCGGCCCGATCGCTTACATAAGCATCGGCGGGAGCAAGTATTGTCTTGTAATTGTGGATGATTATTCTCGCTTCACTTGGGTATTCTTTTTGCAGGAAAAATCTCAAATCCAAGAGACCTTAAAGGGATTCTTGAGACAAGCTCAAAATGAGTTCGGCTTAAGGAATAAGAAAATAAGAAGCGACAATGGGACGGAGTTCAAGAACTCTCAAATTGAAGGCTTTCTTGAGGAAGAGGGCATCAAGCATGAGTTCTCTTCTCCCTACACACCTCAGCAAAATGGTGTAGTGGAGAGGAAGAATAGAACTCTATTGGACATGGCAAGGACCATGCTTGATGAGTACAAGACTCCGAACCGGTTTTGGGCGGAAGCAATCAACACTGCTTGCTACTCCATCAACCGGCTCTACCTTCACCGAATCCTCAAGAAGACATCATATGAACTCCTAACCGGTAAAAAGTCCAATGTTTCATATTTTAGAGTCTTTGGTAGCAAATATTTTATTCTTGTTAAAAGAGGTAGAAAATCTAAATTTGCTCCTAAGGCTATAAAAGGCTTTTTACTTGGTTATGACTCAAACACAAGGGCATATAGAGTCTTTAACAAGTCCACTAGACTAGTTGAAGTCTCTTGTGATATTGTGTTTGATGAGACTAATGGCTCTCAAGTAGAGCAAGTTGATCTTGATGAATTAGATGATGAAGAGGCTCCGTGCATCGCGCTAAGGAACATATCCATTGGGGATGTGTGTCCTAAGGAATCCGAAGAGCCTCCACAAGCACATTATCAACCATCATCTTCCAATCAAGAATCTCCACCAACCCAAGATGAGGATCAAGCTCAAGATGATGAAAATGAAGATCAAGACAATGAGCCACCTCAAGAGGAGGACAATGATCAAGGGGGAGATGACAATAATCAAGACAAGGAAGATGATCAAGAAGAACAGGTCAAAGACCGCCACACCCAAGAGTCCACCAAGCGATTCAAAGAGATCACCCGTGAACTCCATCCTCGGCGATATTCATAAGGGGGTAATCACTCGATCTCGAGTCACTCATTTTTGTGAACATTACTCTTTTGTGTCCTCTATTGAGCCATACAGGGTGGAGGATGCACTAAAAGATTCGGATTGGGTGTTGGCAATGCAAGAGGAGCTCAACAACTTCATGAGAAATGAGGTGTGGCATCTTGTTCCACGTCCTAACCAAAATGTTGTAGGAACCAAGTGGGTATTCCGCGACAAGCAAGATGAGCAAGGTGTGGTGACAAGGAACAAAGCCCGACTTGTGGCCAAGGGATATTCACAAGTCGAAGGTTTGGATTTCGGTGAAACCTATGCACCCGTAGCTAGGCTTGAATCAATTCATATATTACTTGCCTATGCTACTTACCATGGCTTTAAGCTCTATCAAATGGACGTGAAAAGTGCCTTCCTCAATGGACCAATCAAGGAAGAGGTCTATGTTGAGCAACTGTCACACCCGGTTTTTAGAAGGCAAACCGAATGCGAACCATGTACGTGCCAGGATCAGTTATTCACGTACACAGCAGTTACATAACATGGACATCATCACACAGTGCTCAAATAGTATTAAAAGGGAAATAATAGTCGATTACATCATACGTCTGAGACGTCCATATAGTCCTTACAATAAATCAAAGTGCGGAAAAGAAACGTAGATAACACGGCCTTCACAGGCAGCCGACTGGGGGTTGCCGCTAACCCACACCTAGAACTCGTCGTAGTCTTGGAACTCCTGGAAGTCTCCTTCCACAGCTTCATCTTCTCCTGAGCAGTGGTTGCAATGCTGACAACCTGGGGGGGGGGGTTTGGTGTGTAGAGCAAGGGTGAGTACACATCAACATACTCAGCAAGCATCCCGTTTGGCTGTAGTGGACTAGCTCTATGTGGGGATAAGTCAAGCAGTTGCTTTTAGTTGGTCAGGTTATTACTTACTAGTAGAGAGCCAGGTTTTAACATTAACCCAAGTTATTAGCCCAATGTATTCTTTCCAAACGGAAAGAATACCACTTACCATTACTATAATCATAATCAGAACCATCAATCTCATTGCCACCTGTACCAAAGTATTCTCTGATCAAATATCACTAATCTCTGGAGCTCCCTTGGCCGCTCATAACCGCGAGCATGGCTGATATATCAGTTTTCAAACACTCTGCAGAGGTTGTGCACTTTACCCATAAGCCGTGATTCCCTCTCTAGCCCGGGCTTGCAAGACCCTTATTCACTCCCGAGGTGAATGGCCAGGGATTCACTACGAAGCCTTTACAAAGATTCCCCGGGGCTGTAGCCACCCGTTAGGTTTCCTAAATGTACCGCACTCCTCCCCAAGGGACAAATCAACCTTGGCAGAGCGAGCCGCATACACCGAGCCCCATTGACGGCACGACGGCTAAGTGATATACACCCTGGTTCCTCTAATTATTCAGCTAAGGGCGTCCCATTCCACCCTCATGGTTGCACTGTTTTCCCGGGCGGTCATCCATTGAACAGTTCCTTACGGAGAGGCACTCGAGAAACCGCTCGAGTCCCCTTGAAGGTCACAAATATGATCATAAATAAGAAGGGAAAACAGCGTATCATAGATAATCACATCATGTTCATTGATTAGAGTTGAGCAATAGCATCAGACTAAGCAGTAATAATCCGACCCAAATAGGTAAACAAGGACATGGATAACAAAAGCTAGTCAATCCTTAGGTATAAATATGTAATGCGGGAGGTGAATTAAAGAATGAATAGGACAGAGGTAGGTCAAAGGACACTTGCCTCCACCAACCGACTACTGCTCAGGGGCTTCTCCTGCGAATTCCTCGGGCTCTTCGACCGGATCGTTCTCTATGCGATTGCAAGCATACATACATTCATCCATTCAAATTGGGAAACAAATAGTACATCATACAAGGGAACAAATAAAGTAAATATGCATCAAGTATGACATTCGATATCGCATTCATTATGATTAGAAAGAAACGGGAAAGGGTCTCGCAGGGGGGGGGGGTTAAAGCTTATGCACTAATGATTAGTTACAATTGGTTCTAACAAAAGAATTTAGTTATATGCACTAATGGAAACCTAGTCACTTTTAGTTGATCAACATTGAACGAGATAAACAATTAACTATATATGAAATAACTAGCGTAACGAAATTCTAAATCAAGTTTCCTATTTCAATAACGTGAATAATGATTAGCCTGCCTAAAATAAAATAAATAACAATGATAACAGAAAGTAAAATAAAATAAAATAAAAAAAAATAAAATAAAAAAGGGGGGCGGTTGAACCGGCCTGGGGCAGGGGCGGCTGGGCTAGGCGCGGGCGCGGGGCGGCCGAGCTGGGCGCGCAGGGGCGGCCGAGCCGGGGCGGTTGGGCTAGGCGAGCGGCCAGGGGGCGCGGCCAAGGGGGCGGCCAGGGCGTGGCCGAGGGCGGCCAGGGGGCGGCCAGGGGGCGGCCGAGGGCGGCCAGGGGGCGGCCGAGGGCGGCCAGGGGCGGCTGGGGCGGCCAGGGCGGCTGGGCCGCGGCCAGGGCGGCTGGGCCGGCCAAGGAGAGAGAGGAGGGGAGAGGGGAGAGGGAGGGAGGAGGGGGAGGGGGCTCACCGGGGACGGGGACGGGCGAGCGAGCGGCGAGGGGCGGCGGCGGTTGGGCCGGCGGCAGGGGGCAGCCGAGCTAGGGCCAGGGGGCGGCAGCGGCTAGGGTGGGAGAGAATGGGAGAAAGAGAGGGAGAGGGAGAGGGATAAGGGGAAGGGAGTGGGGGGGCGGTTGGGCCGGCTAGGCCCAAGAGGGGGGGCGCGCGGGGGCGGCTGGGCCGGCTGGGGGCGGCTGGGCCGGCCAGGAGCAGCCCACGGCGCGGGAGAGAGAAAAGGGAGGAGAGAGAGAAAGAAAAAGAAAAAGAAAAAGAAAGAAAAGGTTTCTCTCATTTTCGAAATCCGATCTTCCTAGATGAATGCACTTGCACTTTCAAGCAGCCAAAGAATGCATGGTTCGGCATGGTGCATCAAACAACATAAAGCAATTTTAGGGTTTTTCTTTACACGGGAATTCCAAGCCGAATCCCGCTAACTTTGGAAAAGATCAAGGTCTAGCGAGGGGAAAAAGAAAAAGAAAAGGTAACGCCCGAATTTGGCGAGTGTGAGAGCACCTAGAGGGGGGGGTGAATAGGTGATCCTGTAAAAACTTCAAACTTAAGCCACAAAAACTTGTTAAGCGTTAGCACGATTAATGCCAAGTGGCTAAGGTGAAGTCTCAACAAAACACAATACCACAAGAATCAAGCACAGAGGGACACAGTGGTTTATCCCGTGGTTCGGCCAAGCCAATGCTTGCCTACTTCCACGTTGTGGCGTCCCAACGGACGAGGGTTGCAATCAACCCCTCTCAAGCGGTCCAAAGACCCACTTGAATACCACGTTGTTTTGTTGTTCCTTTCACTATCCCGTTTGCAAGGAATCTCCACAAATTGGAGTCTCTTGCCCTTACAAGTATATGATCACAAAGAAAGCACAGAGTAAGGGAGGGAAGCAACACACACAAATCCACAACAAAAGCGCACACACACGGCCAAGACTCGAGCTCGAATGACTATCTCAGAGTTCACACTAGAACAGAGCTCGAATCACTTAGAATCACAAACGAATGCGCAAAGAACTTGTGTGGATGATCAAGAATGCTCAAGAGTTGCTTGTGTGTCTCCTCCATGCGCCTAGGGGCTCCTTTTATAGCCCCAAGGCAGCTAGGAGCCGTTGAGAGCAAATCCGGAAGGCCATCCTTGCCTTCTGTCGTCGGGGGCACCGGACAGTCCGGTGCACACCGGACACTGTCCGGTGCCCGATTTGTTTCCTTTTCTGGCGCTGCCGACCGTTGCAGCCCGTTGGAGATCTGCGAGCCGTTGGCGCACCGGACAGTCCGGTGCACACCGGACAGTCCGGTGCCGTCTTCTGACCGTTGGCTCGGCCATGTGTCTCGCGCGGATTGCGCGGCCGACCGTTGGCCCTGGACGACCGTTGGCTCACCGGACAGTCCGGTGCACACCGGACAGTCCGGTGATTTTTAGCCGTACGCCGCCGGCCAAAATCCCGAGAGCGGCCAGTTCGAGTCGAGTCAGTCTGGCGCACCGGACACTGTCCGGTGCACACCGGACAGTCCGGTGCTCCAGACCGAGCTGGGACTTGGCTGCACACAGCCAAGTCATTCTCTCCCCTTTTCTCTTTTTCTTCTTTCTGTTTCTAACACTTAGACAAATATGTTAGTCCATAAAACCAATGTACTAAGGCTTAGAAACATACCTTTACTTCATGATTTGCACCTTGTTCATCCATGTACACAAATTCACAATTAAACACATGTGTTGGCACTCAATCACCAAAATACTTAGAAATGGCCCAAGGGCACATTTCCCTTTCAATCTCCCCCTTTTTGGTGATTTATGCCAACACTACATAAAGCCACTAGAACAAGTGCAAACTCAATTCAATTAACACTTAAATTTATTTTGAATCAATTTTGGCATATATGGATCATCCTTTGCCACCACTTGGTTTGTTTTTGCAAATCAAACACAAATCTCTATCTCTAAGTTAAACACACATGTTTAAGCATAAAGAGAGTCATTCAAAAAAGAGATTGATCAAGGATTTCAAAAACTCCCCCTTTTTCCCATAATTACTACTTCTCCCCACAAGAAGCCAACTTTTGACAAGAGAGACAACTTAAGAATTTTGACAAATCAAAAACTCTATTCTACTATTTTCAAAATCTCTCAAGTGTTTGACAAATCAAAAACTCTATTCTACTATTTTCAAAATCTCTCAAGTGTTTGACAAATCAAAAACTCTATTCTACTATTTTCAAAATCTCTCAAGTGGTAGCTGATCCATTTATTGCTTTGGCCTTTATTTTCTCCCCCTTTGGCATCAAGCACCAAAACGGGATCAATGGTGGCCCTTTAACCCCATTGCCTCACCAAAATCTTCAATTAAGAGCAAATGGCAATAAGAGTCCATGAGATGGACTTGGAATAAGTTACCCTCACATCGGAGTGCAGTGGAAGTCTTGCATGATCCAAGTCCACCTTTTCCCTTTCAATTCTCCTTTGTGACTAAATCAAACAAACTCAAGCATATGGTTAGTCTCAAAGGGTCAAGTTGTGACACATCTCCCCCTAAACATGTGCATCACTTTACAACGGACTTGTGAGGTCCAGGGAGTGTTTGTACAACTTGAGCACCATAATAAGCAACAAAATGCAGAATGAACATGATCAAAGGCATGAATACATGTATGCTACAATTCAATCCAAGTTCCGCGAATCTAAGACATTTAGCTCACTACGCAGCCTGCAAAAGGTCTTCTCATCTAAAGGCTTGGTAAAGATATCGGCTAGCTGGTTCTCGGTGCTAACATAAAACACTTCGATATCTCCCTTTTGCTGGTGGTCTCTCAAAAAGTGATGCCGGATGTCTATGTGCTTTGTGCGGCTGTGCTCAACAGGATTTTCCGCTATTCGGATAGCACTCTCATTATCACATAGGAGTGGGACTTTGCTCAGATTGTAGCCAAAGTCCCTGAGGGTTTGCCTCATCCAAAGTAGTTGCGCGCAACACTGACCTGCGGCAACGTACTCGGCCTCAGCGGTGGATAGGGCAACGGAGGTTTGTTTCTTAGAGTTCCATGACACCAGGGACCTTCCTAAGAATTGGCACGTCCCCGATGTACTCTTCCTATCGACCTTACATCCAGCATAGTCGGAATCTGAGTACCCAATCAAGTCAAAGTTAGACCCCTTTGGATACCAGATCCCGAAGCAAGGCGTAGCGACTAAATATCTAAGAATTCGCTTCACCGCCACCAAGTGACACTCCTTAGGATCGGATTGAAATCTAGCACACATGCATACGCTAAGCATAATATCCGGTCTACTAGCACATAAATAAAGTAAAGACCCTATCATTGACCGGTATGCTTTTTGATCAACGGACTTACCTCCTTTGTTGAGGTCGGTGTGTCCGTCGGTTCCCATCGGAGTCTTTGCGGGCTTGGCGTCCTTCATCCCAAACCGCTTTAGCAGATCTTGCGTGTACTTCGTTTGGGAGATGAAGGTGCCGTCCTTGAGTTGCTTCACTTGGAACCCAAGGAAGTAGTTCAACTCGCCCATCATCGACATCTTGAATTTCTGCGTCATCACCCTGCTAAACTCTTCACAAGACTTTTGATTAGTAGAACCAAATATTATGTCATCGACATAAATTTGGCATACAAACAAATCACCATCACATGTCTTTGTAAAAAGAGTTGGATCGGCTTTCCCAACCTTGAAAGCATTAGCAAGTAAGAAATCTCTAAGGCATTCATACCATGCTCTTGGGGCTTGTTTAAGTCCATAGAGCGCCTTAGAGAGCTTACATACGTGGTCGGGGTACCGCTCATCCTCGAAGCCAGGGGGTTGCTCCACGTACACTTCCTCCTTTATTGGCCCGTTGAGGAACGCGCTCTTCACATCCATTTGGTACAACCTGAAAGAATGGTGAGCGGCATATGCTAGCAAGATACGAATGGACTCTAGCCTAGCCACAGGAGCAAAAGTCTCCTCAAAGTCCAAACCTGCGACTTGGGCATAACCTTTTGCCACAAGTCGAGCCTTGTTCCTCGTCACCACCCCGTGCTCGTCCTGTTTATTGCGGAACACCCACTTGGTTCCCACAACATTTTGCTTGGGACGAGGCACCAGCGTCCAAACTTCATTGCGCTTGAAGTTGTTAAGTTCCTCCTGCATGGTCAACACCCAGTCCGGATCTAGCAAGGCCTCCTCTACCCTGAAAGGCTCAATAGAGGAGACAAAAGAGTAATGTTCACAAAAATTAACTAATCGAGATCGAGTAGTTACTCCCTTGCTAATGTCACCCAGAATTTGGTCGACGGGATGATCCCTTTGAATCATCGCTCGAACTTGGGTTGGAGGTGCCGGTTGCGCTTCTTCCTCCATCACATGATCATCTTGTGCTCCCCCTTGATCACACGCCTCCTTTTGATGAACCTGTTCATCGTCTTGAGTTGGGGGATGCACCGTCGTTGAGGAAGAAGGTTGATCACGTTCATCCTGTTCCTGTGGCCGAACGTCTCCAATCGCCATGGTTCGTATAGCGGCCGTTGGAACATCTTCTTCATCTACATCATCACAATCAACAACTTGCTCTCTTGGAGAGCCATTAGTCTCATCAAATACAACGTCGCTAGAGACTTCAACCAAACCCGAAGATTTGTTGAAGACCCTATACGCCTTTGTATTTGAATCATAACCTAATAAAAACCCTTCTACAGCTTTGGGAGCAAACTTAGAATTTCTACCCTTCTTCACTAGAATGTAGCACTTGCTCCCAAATACACGAAAATACGATACATTGGGTTTGTTACCGGTTAGTAGCTCATATGACGTCTTCTTGAGGAGGCGGTGAAGGTAGACCCTGTTGATGGCGTGGCAAGCCGTGTTCACGGCTTCCGACCAAAAGCACTCGGGGGTCTTGAACTCTCCAAGCATCGTCCTCGCCATATCGATTAGCGTCCTGTTCTTCCTCTCTACCACACCATTTTGCTGTGGTGTGTAGGGAGCGGAGAACTCGTGCTTGATTCCTTCCTCCTCAAGAAACTCCTCCACTTGAAGGTTCTTGAACTCGGACCCGTTGTCGCTCCTAATCTTCTTCACCTTGAGCTCAAACTCATTTTGAGCTCTCCTGAGGAAGCGCTTGAGGGTCCCTTGGGTTTCAGACTTATCCTGCAAAAAGAACACCCAAGTGAAGCGGGAAAAGTCATCAACGATAACTAAACCATACTTACTTCCTCCTATGCTTAGATAGGCGACGGGTCCGAAGAGGTCCATATGCAGCAGCTCCAGAGGTCTTGACGTGGTCATCACATTCTTGCTGTGATGTGCTCCTCCAACTTGTTTACCTGCCTGACAAGCTGCACAAGGTCTATCTTTTTCGAAATAAACATTTGTTAGACCTATCACGTGTTCTCCCTTTAGAAGCTTGTGGAGATTCTTCATCCCCACATGTGCTAAGCGGCGATGCCACAGCCAGCCCATGCAAGTCTTAGCTATTAAGCATGCATCTAGACCGGCCTCTTCTTTTGCAAAATCAACTAAATAAAGCTTGCCGTCTAGTACACCCTTAAAAGCTAGTGAACCATCACATCTTCTAAAGACAGACACATCTACATTTGTAAATAAACAATTATATCCCATTTGACATAGTTGACTAACAGATAGCAAATTATATCCAAGACTCTCCACTAGGAATACATTTGATATAGAATGCTCATTGGAAATTGCAATTTTACCTAATCCTTTTACCTTGCCTTGATTCCCATCACCGAATATAATTGAATCTTGGGAATCCTTATTCTTGACGTAGGAGGTGAACATCTTCTTCTCCCCCGTCATATGGTTTGTGCATCCGCTGTCGATAATCCAGCTTGAACCCCCGGATGCATAAACCTGCAAGGCAAATTTAGGCTTGGGTCTTAGGTACCCAACTCATGTTGGGTCCTGCAAGGTTAGCACAAATATCTTTAGGGACCCAAATGCAAGATTTATCTCCCTTGCATCTAGCCCCTAATTTCCTAGCAACAACCTTCTTACCCTTTCTACAAATAGCAAAAGGAGCATTACAAGCATAGTAAATGGTAGAAGGTTCATTCACTACTTTCCTAGGAGCATGAATAACATTCTTTCTAGGCACATGAGCAATATTTCTCCTAGGCATATGCGCAACATTTCTCCTACTCATATTTCTATCATGCTTATGAGAGGAACTAGAGGCAAACATGGCATGAGAATCATAAACATGTGAATCAAAATCATTATAAATATTTCTAGCATGTCTCCTATCATGGTATAAGAAAGCATGGTTCTTTTTAGCACTATTAGCCATAGGAGCCTTCCCTTTCTCCTTGACGAAGACGGGAGCCTTATGGCTTGTTAAGTTCTTGGCTTCCCTCTTGAAGCCAAGCCCATCCTTAATTGAGGGGTGTCTACCAACCGTGTAGGCATCCCTTGCAAATTTTATTTTATCAACTTCATTCTTGCTAGTCTTAAGTTGGGCATTAAGACTAGCCACTTCATCATTTAATTTGGAAATTAGAACTAGGTGTTCACTACAAGCATTAACATCAAAATCCTTACACCTAGTACAAATTTCAACATGTTCAACACAAGAATTTGATTTACTAGCTACTTCTAGTTTAGCACTTAAATCAATATTAACACTTCTTAAGGTAGAAATGGTTTCATGACAGGAAGATATTTCACTAGAAAGCATTTCATTTCTTTTCACTTCTAAAGCATATGATTTTTGTGCCTCTACAAACTTATCATGTTCATCATACAATAAATCTTCTTGCTTTTCTAAAAGCCTATCCTTTTCATTCAATGCATCAATCAATTCATTGATTTTATTTATCTTAGATCTATCTAAGCCCTTGAACAAGCAAGAATAGTCTATATCATCATCGTCACTAGACTCACTATCACTAGAAGAAGCATAAGTGGAGTCTTGAGTACTCACCTTCTTCTCTCTTGCCATAAGGCAAGTGAGACGCTCGTTGGGGAAGAGAGCCGATTTGTTGAAGGCAGTGGCGGTGAGTCCTTCGTTGTCGGAGTTGGAGGAGGAGCAATCCGAGTCCCACTCCTTTCCTAGATGCGCCTCGCCCTTTGTCTTCTTGTATGCCTTCTTCTTCTCCCTCTTGTTCCCCTTTTCCTGGTCACTTTCATTATCGGGACAGTTAGCAATAAAATGACCAAGCTTACCGCATTTGAAGCACGAGCGCTTCCCCTTGGTCTTGGTCTTGCTTGGCTGCCCCTTGCGACCATTTAGTGCCGTCTTGAATCTCTTGATGATGAGAGCCATTTCTTCATCATTGAGCCCGGCCGCCTCAACTTGCGCCACCTTGCTAGGTAGCGACTCCTTGCTCCTCGTTGCTTTTAGAGCAATGGGTTGAGGCTCGTGGAGTGGTCCGTTCAACGCGTCGTCGACGTATCTTGCCTCCTTGATCATCATCCGCCCGCTCACGAATTTTCCAAGTACTTCCTCGAGCGTCATCATCGTGTACCTGGGATTCTCACGAATATTGTTCACGAGATGAGGATCAAGTACGGTAAAGGACCTGAGCATTAGGCGGACGACGTCGTGGTCCGTCCATCGCGTGCTCCCGTAGCTCCTTATCTTGTTGATGAGGGTCTTGAGCCGGTTGTACGTCTGAGTTGGCTCCTCTCCCCTTATCATGGCGAACCGTCCAAGCTCGCCCTCCACCAACTCCATCTTGGTGAGCATGGTGATGTCGTTCCCCTCGTGAGAGATCTTGAGGGTGTCCCATATCTGCTTGGCATTGTCCAAGCCGCTCACCTTATTGTACTCTTCCCTGCACAAAGATGCTAAGAGAACAGTAGTAGCCTGTGCATTTTTATGAATCTGTTCATTTATAAGCATAGGGCTATCCGAGCTATCGAATTTCATTCCGTTCTCCACAATCTCCCATATGCTAGGATGGAGAGAGAATAAGTGACTACGCATTTTGTGACTCCAAAATCCGTAGTCCTCCCCATCGAAGTGTGGAGGTTTGCCAAGAGGAATGGAAAGCAAATGCGAATTCGAACTATGTTGAATACGGGAATAATCAAATGAAAAGTTCGAATTGACCGTCTTCCTGTAGTCGTTGTCGTCGTCCTTTTGGGAAGAAGTGGATTCATCACTATCGTCGTAGTAGATGATCTCCTTGATACGCCTCGTCTTCTTCTTCTTCCCTTCCTTTCGTCTATGGCCCGAGCCGGAGTCGGTAGGCTTGTCGTCCTTCAGCTCGTTGACGAAGGTCTCCTTTTCTTTGTCGTTGATCACAATACCCTTCCCCTTAGGATCCATCTATTCGGGCGGTTAGTCCCTTTGTGAATAGAACGGCTCCGATACCAATTGAGAGCACCTAGAGGGGGGGGGGGTGAATAGGTGATCCTGTAAAAACTTCAAACTTAAGCCACAAAAACTTGTTAAGCGTTAGCACGATTAATGCCAAGTGGCTAAGGTGAAGTCTCAACAAAACACAATACCACAAGAATCAAGCACAGAGGGACACAGTGGTTTATCCCGTGGTTCGGCCAAGCCAATGCTTGCCTACTTCCACGTTGTGGCGTCCCAACGGACGAGGGTTGCAATCAACCCCTCTCAAGCGGTCCAAAGACCCACTTGAATACCACGTTGTTTTGTTGTTCCTTTCACTATCCCGTTTGCAAGGAATCTCCACAAATTGGAGTCTCTTGCCCTTACAAGTATATGATCACAAAGAAAGCACAGAGTAAGGGAGGGAAGCAACACACACAAATCCACAACAAAAGCGCACACACACGGCCAAGACTCGAGCTCGAATGACTATCTCAGAGTTCACACTAGAACAGAGCTCGAATCACTTAGAATCACAAACGAATGCGCAAAGAACTTGTGTGGATGATCAAGAATGCTCAAGAGTTGCTTGTGTGTCTCCTCCATGCGCCTAGGGGCTCCTTTTATAGCCCCAAGGCAGCTAGGAGCCGTTGAGAGCAAATCCGGAAGGCCATCCTTGCCTTCTGTCGTCGGGGGCACCGGACAGTCCGGTGCACACCGGACACTGTCCGGTGCCCGATTTGTTTCCTTTTCTAGCGCTGCCGACCGTTGCAGCCCGTTGGAGATCTGCGAGCCGTTGGCGCACCGGACAGTCCGGTGCACACCGGACAGTCCGGTGCCGTCTTCCGACCGTTGGCTCGGCCACGTGTCTCGCGCGGATTGCGCGGCCGACCGTTGGCCCTGGACGACCGTTGGCTCACCGGACAGTCCGGTGCACACCGGACAGTCCGGTGCACACCGGACAGTCCGGTGATTTTTAGCCGTACGCCGCCGGCCAAAATCCCGAGAGCGGCCAGTTCGAGTCGAGTCAGTCTGGCGCACCGGACACTGTCCGGTGCACACCGGACAGTCTGGTGCTCCAGACCGAGCTGGGACTTGGCTGCACACAGCCAAGTCATTCTCTCCCCTTTTCTCTTTTTCTTCTTTCTGTTTCTAACACTTAGACAAATATGTTAGTCCATAAAACCAATGTACTAAGGCTTAGAAACATACCTTTACTTCATGATTTGCACCTTGTTCATCCATGTACACAAATTCACAATTAAACACATGTGTTGGCACTCAATCACCAAAATACTTAGAAATGGCCCAAGGGCACATTTCCCTTTCAGAGTGAAGAAAAGAAAAAATTCAACTGCAAAATTCGGGGCGTTACAAACCTATCCCCCTTAAAAGAATCTCGCCCTCGAGATTCAGGGTTGGCTAGCAAAGAGCTCAGGGTATCTAGCCATCAGATCATCTTCACGCTCCCAGGTTGCTTCTTCCTCAGAGTGGTGATTCCATCTGACTTTGCACATTCTGATGGTCTTCCTTCGGGTGACTCTGTCTGCAATCTCAAGGATCTGCACTGGCTTCTCAACGTAGGTCAAGTCCTCCTGGACCTCAAGACCTTCCACTGGCTACTGCTCTTCTGGCACACGCAAGCACTTCTTCAACTGAGACACATGAAAGACATCATGCACAGCAGACAAATTCTCTGGCAGGCTGAGCTGATAAGCCACTTCTCCACGCTTTGAGAGAATTTGATACGGACCAATGTAGCGGGGTGCTAGCTTGCCTTTCACTCCGAATCTTCTGACTCCTCTGATCGGTGACACTTTCAGATAGACAAAGTCTCCGACTTCGAAACTCAGCTCTCTTCTTCTTGTGTCTGCATAGCTTCGCTGCCTTGATTGCGCTATCTTCAGATTCTCTCGGACCATCTTGATGTTCTCTTCGGCTTCAAGCAGAATGTCTGGCCCAAACACTTGCTTCTCTCCAGGCTAATCCCATTGCAACGGAGTTCTACAACTCCTTCCATAGAGCGCCTGAAACGGTGACATCTTCAAACTGGCCTGGTAACTGTTGTTATAGGAAAACTCTGCATAAGGCAATCGCTTGTCCCATCCGGACTGATCTTGCAACGCACAGGCTCTCAACATGTCTTCGAGAATTTGATTGGTCCTTTCGGTCTGGCCATCTGTCTGCGGGTGATAAGCTGAACTAAAATTTAGATGTGTGCCCAAGGCTTCATGCAACTGCTGCCAGAAATGAGAGGTGAACTGCGTTCCTCTGTCTGACACTATCTTCTTTGGCACACCATGAAGACAAACGATCCGAGACATGTACAACTCTGCCAATACTGCACTGTTGTAGCTGGTCTTGACAGGTATGAAGTGGGCCGACTTGGTCAAACGGTCCACTACTACCCAAATAGAATCGTAGCCGGCTCGAGTGCGAGGCAATCCGACTATGAAATCCATACCGATTTCATCCCATTTCCACTGAGGGATCTGCAACGGTTGCAACAATCCAGCTGGTCTCTGGTGCCCTGCCTTAATTCTTCGGCAACTATCGCACATAGCCACATGCTCTGCGATTTCCCTCTTCATTCCGTACCACCAGAATTTCTTCTTCAGATCCTGATACATCTTCTCACTGCCAGGGTGAATCGAATAAGCTGTCTCATGAGCTTCCTTGAGAATCAACTCCCGAATGGACTGGACATTGGGAACACACAAGCGGTCTTTGAACCATACCACATCTTCAGCATCTTCTCGAAAATCTTTGCCTTTGCCTTCCGAAATCAGTCGCCGAATCTCACTAATCTTCTCATCATTCTTCTGCGCTTCTTTGATTTCGCGCTCCAAGGTAGGTTCCAATTCAACTGTGACTCCTCGCGAATTGTTCAGAAATCCAAGACTCAACCTGTCGAACTCCTTGGCCAACTCATAAGGCATCGGACGAGTGACCATCAGATTGACTTGACTCTTTCTGCTCAAAGCATCTGCCACTACGTTCGCTTTGCCTGGATGGTAATGGATCTCCAACTCATAGTCTTTGATCAACTCTAACCATCTTCGTTGCCTCATGTTCAATTCTGACTGAGTGAATATGTACTTAAGACTCTTGTGGTCTGTGTAAACATCGCATTTCTGTCCATACAGATAGTGCCTCCATGTCTTCAGTGCGTGAACCACTGCTGCCAACTCTAGATCATGGATTGGGTAGTTCTTCTCATGAACCTTCAGCTGGCGGGACGAGTAAGCCACAACTCTTCCCTCTTGCATCAACACGCATCCCAAACCTATGTAACAAGCATCACAATACACCGAGAAGGGCCTGTGCACATCAGGCAAGACTAAGACAGGCGCTGTTGTCAACTTCCCTTTCAGCGCTTCGAAGGCCTCTTGACATTTCTGGGTCCACTTGAACTCAACCTTGTTGCCTAGCAACGCTGTCATTGGTTTCGCAATCTTCGAGAACCCTTCAATGAATCGCCGATAATATCCGGCCATTCCAATGAAGCTCTTGATTCCTCGAGCATCCGTTGGCGCTTTCCAGTTCAAAATGTCTGCCACTTTCTTCGGATCCACAGCCAATCCTTCCTTGTTGATTATGTGACCCAAGAACAGGACTTCACTGATCCAGAACTCACACTTGCTCAACTTTGCATACAACTGGTGCTCTCGCAATCTCTGCAATACCATCCTCAAATGATCTGCATGTTCTTCTTCGCTTTGAGAATAAATCAGAATGTCATCAATGAATACCACCACAAACTTATCGAGATAATCCATGAATACACTGTTCATCAGATTCATAAAGAAGGCTGGTGCATTGGTCAAACCAAAAGACATCACTGTGAACTCATACAAACCATACTTGGTAATGAATGCCGTCTTCGGAATGTCCGAAGGTCGGATCCTGAGCTGATGATAACCTGACCTCAGATCTATCTTGGAGAACACACTGGCTCCTCTCAACTGGTCGAACAGATCTTCTATTCTGGGCAAGGGATACTTGTTCTTGATCGTGACTTCATTCAAAGCTCGATAATCGATACACATCCTCTTGGTGCCATCTTTCTTCTCCACAAACAGGACAGGGGCGGCCCAAGGCGAGGTGCTTGGCCGGATGTAACCTTTCTCTGACAGCTCATCAATCTGCTTCTTAAGCTCAACCAACTCTGGTCCGGATATTCTGTAAGCTCTCTTAAAGACGGAGGCGGTTCCAGGAAGAAGCTCTATAGCGAATTCAACTTTCCGCTCTGGTGGCATACCCGGTAAATCCTTTGGAAACACATCTGGGAATTCAGACACAACCTTGATACTCTCAATTGGGTCTGCTTCACTGCTATCGACAGCCATCTGATAACAACTTCCTCTCTTCGGCTCAGGCGGGACTAACTCGGTCACCACTTCCTCTCCTAGTGGGGACACCAACTTGATTGTCCTTTTATCACAACTGATAACTGCCTGATACTTATCTAGCCAATTCATCCCTAGGATGACATCTATTCCCTGAGTACCCATTACTATAAGGTTGGCGAGAAACGCTATCCCCCTTATTTTCACACTTACATTCAAACAAATGCTATCGGCTCGAATTCTACCACCAGCTGAGTCAATTTGAATGGGGGATGACATGGTAGTAATTGGAAGATTATGTGCTTCTACCCATGATGCAGTAATAAAAGAATGCGTTGCTCCAGTATCAAATAACACTTCTGCAATATGGGAGTCGACTGGGAACATACCTACTATCATGCCGGGGGTCTCCTGAAATGCTTCAGCCTCCAAGTGGTTCAGTCTCCCATGATTATAGCGCGGTTGAGAGCGGTTGCCTGCTCCAGGCTGAGACACATTCTGCTTTGCCGGGGCATTGGGGCCTGACTGCTGCTGGGCTGCCTTCTTCGGACATTGCATCACCCAATGGCCTTGCTCTCCACAGTGGAAACATGACCTGTTTCCAACCTGAGCTGGTGCTGCCTGACTGTTCTGCTGGGTTGTGGGGGCAGGAAGACGAGGTGCCTGCTGATTCTGCCTCTGAAACTGACCTCCTCCTGACTGATTGCTCTGACGGTTCTGGTACTGATGCTGAGGATACTGCCTTTGGAACTGCTGATACTGCTGACGCTGCTGATGCTGCTGAGGTGGACGCTGGTTCTGCCTGAACTGCTGAGGTTGATTGCCTGAGAAACGGGGACGACTGCTGCTTCCAAGCTGGGGTCCACTGATCTTGCGCTTACGATCCTCCATCTCCTTACGCTTCCTTTCTGTCATGATTGCTCTGTCAATCAAGTGCTGGAATGTCGGGAAGGTGTGATTCATCAGCTGATACTGCAGGGGGTCGACCAAGCCTCTCAGAAAACGGTACTGTCGCTTGGCGTCAGTGTTGACATCTTCGGGAGCATAGCGGGACAACTGCAGAAACCTGTCCCGGTACTCACTGACAGATAATGACCCTTGCTTGAGGGCCAGGAACTCCTCCTTCTTCACTGTCATCAGACCTGCAGGCACATGGTACTGACGAAAGCTACCTCTGAATTCTTCCCAGGTGATGGTGTCGAGGTCGGCATGGGTGGCGAGGTAAGACTCCCACCATGATTGGGCTGCTCCTCTCAACAGACGGGGACCATACAAGACTTTCTCCCTGTCATCACACTGAGCGGTATGCAACTCCCGCTCCATAGTGCGCAGCCAATCTTCAGCATCCATGGGGTCAGAAGAGTGAGCGAACGTTGGGGGATGACCTCTCATGAATTCAGCACGCTTGTCTCTAGGCATCTGAGGCATCTGAGGCTGGGGTGGAGCCTGCTGCTGTTGCTGCTGCTGCTGCTGCTGAATAGCGGCTAGAGTCTGACCAATGGCCTGAACTGCCTGAGTCTGCATCAGAAACATCTGCTCGATCGACATCGGGGGCGGGGGCGGCAGCTGCTGTTGCTGGGGCGCCTCATCCTGCGGAGCGGCTCGCTCCTGCTGAGCACGCCTTCCTCCTCTGCGCCTGTTCTCTGACATCTGCAGAATGCAACCACACATCAGAACTGATCTGGCAAATCTTGCAGCATAAGAAAAGAGTATAGAATTCTCCAACAGCACTGAACAGATGGGCATCTTCACTGATCTCCAACACAGACCACACAGCTTCTCAGATAAAGAGGAAAGTAGAATAAAGGGTTTCCCAACTATATAACTAACTCCATTAACATAATAGGTAAGCCAAAATGCAGGGGATACCCACACTCTGGTGACAATCATTACAAAGATCCAAACCAAACATAGTTCATCATGACAAACATAAATGCACAGGATATAGCAAACTACCCTGTCTAACTAAGACTAACTAAGACCGAGATTAACGCTAAGACTGAAGCTTCTATGTATATATATTTCGTATTAATTACAGGATCCAACTCTAACGATCTATGGTTCTAGATTTATCTTGGTCTTGCAGTCGGGATTGCCGTAAGACTGGTGTCCACGCCGAGGTGAGCGGTACGGGTGCTGAGTCCCAACGGGAGCGGGGGAACCATCATCCAGGTGACGACGTTCCGCGCGCTCAGCCCGCAGCAGGGCAATCTCAGCACGAGCCCTACTCAGCTCGTCTAATGCATGGTCCAGCTCCGTGTTTAGCACGGCGGCTAGGTTGACTGTGCTGCTCAACCTAGGATTGTCCTCACCAGCAGGTGAAACAATCACGCCTCCTGTGCTGCCAGATAGACGGCGGGGGTAATACTTCAGGTCGAGACCGTCAGCTACCCCACCGAGAACCGAGCAGTAGTGCGAAAGCGCACGCCGTGCAGCATCCTGCATGGCTGCCTCAGCTGAGTCCCGCTCAGAGATAGAATAGTGCTCTGAGCAAGCCTCCGCGCCCTGGAGACTGTTCTCCGGACGGCGCACCAAGCAGGTCACCTCCCAGCGGTCCGGGTAGACCCCGCGACTATGCTGGTAGACCACACAGCGATACTCGATGGACCAAGTACGCCGGTCAAGTGCCCGACGTAGCAGGGTGTCGAGCGCGTCGTGGAAGTGACACCCGCGAGCAGCGTCGCGAGTGATGGGTCGAGCAACCCATCCTTCCGGCTCATGGTCAGCAGGGAAGTCAGTGTCGTGGCTCGGGCTGTCGTCGCCATCTCCGTCGTCTGGGTCTCCTCCAGCAGCTGCTCCAGAAGCTGGGACGCCCAGTGGTGGTGCAGGGGGCGCCTCCAGGGGAAGCACAGGAGAGCAGCTCCTCACAGACTCTATCTCCTGCTGGAGCGAGAAAGAAGAGCCCTGCTGCTCCTGTCGTCGACGTTCCTGCTCTTCATGCAGGCGGTGGTGCAGTCTCTCCAAGTGGCTGGACTGTCCGGCCACGGGACGGCGAAGCGGACGCTCAGCAAGGCGGGAGGGTAAGAAGGGGATGACGGACTTTCGTGCAGTGTGTCTAAGACGAGCCATCTACAAAAGACATCGCAAGCAAAAGGGTGAGAACAGAATTAATATGACCAGCAAATAATGAATCATAAATAAATGAAGGATTAGAATAAAACATAATTTTCAGCAAGGTATAATATATAGTAGAACATAGGTTTGGTCGGTATGACCAACTTTTGAAGGGATACCAAAGTCAAGGCAGTGACAGAGGTCTATAATCCTTAGAACGACCATTCTACTCTAGGTTAGCGGTCCTACAGTCAGCACGGCTTTGATACCACTTATGTCACACCCGGTTTTTAGAAGGCAAACCGAATGCGAACCATGTACGTGCCAGGATCAGTTATTCACGTACACAGCAGTTACATAACATGGACATCATCACACAGTGCTCAAATAGTATTAAAAGGGAAATAATAGTCGATTACATCATACGTCTGAGACGTCCATATAGTCCTTACAATAAATCAAAGTGCGGAAAAGAAACGTAGATAACACGGCCTTCACAGGCAGCCGACTGGGGGTTGCCGCTAACCCACACCTAGAACTCGTCGTAGTCTTGGAACTCCTGGAAGTCTCCTTCCACAGCTTCATCTTCTCCTGAGCAGTGGTTGCAATGCTGACAACCTGGGGGGGGTTTGGTGTGTAGAGCAAGGGTGAGTACACATCAACATACTCAGCAAGCATCCCGTTTGGCTGTAGTGGACTAGCTCTATGTGGGGATAAGTCAAGCAGTTGTTTTTAGTTGGTCAGGTTATTACTTACTAGTAGAGAGCCAGGTTTTAACATTAACCCAAGTTATTAGCCCAATGTATTCTTTCCAAACGGAAAGAATACCACTTACCATTACCATAATCATAATCAGAACCATCAATCTCATTGCCACCTGTACCAAAGTATTCTCTGATCAAATATCACTAATCTCTGGAGCTCCCTTGGCCGCTCATAACCGCGAGCACGGCTGATATATCAGTTTTCAAACACTCTGCAGAGGTTGTGCACTTTACCCATAAGTCGTGATTCCCTCTCTAGCCCGGGCTTGCAAGACCCTTATTCACTCCCGAGGTGAATGGCCAGGGATTCACTACGAAGCCTTTACAAAGATTCCCCGAGGCTGTAGCCACCCGTTAGGTTTCCTAAATGTACCGCACTCCTCCCCAAGGGACAAATCAACCTTGGCAGAGCGAGCCGCATACACCGAGCCCCATTGACGGCACGACGGCTAAGTGATCTACACCCCGGTTCCTCTAATTATTCAGCTAAGGGCGTCGCATTCCACCCTCATGGTTGCACTGTTTTCCCGGGCGGTCATCCATTGAACAGGTCCTTACGGAGAGGCACTCGAGAAACCGCTCGAGTCCCCTTGAAGGTCACAAATATGATCATAAATAAGAAGGGAAAACAGCGTATCATAGATAATCACATCATGTTCATTGATTAGAGTTGAGCAATAGCATCAGACTAAGCAGTAATAATCCGACCCAAATAGGTAAACAAGGACATGGATAACAAAAGCTAGTCAATCCTTAGGTATAAATGTGTAATGCGGGAGGTGAATTAAAGAATGAATAGGACAGAGGTAGGTCAAAGGACACTTGCCTCCACCAACCGACTGCTGCTCAGGGGCTTCTCCTGCGAATTCCTCGGGCTCTTCGACCGGATCGTTCTCTATGCGATTGCAAGCATACATACATTCATCCATTCAAATTGGGAAACAAACAGTACATCATACAAGGGAACAAATAAAGTAAATATGCATCAAGTATGACATTCGATATCGCATTCATCATGATTAGAAAGAAACGGGAAAGGGTCTCGCAGGGGGGGGGGTTAAAGCTTATGCACTAATGATTAGTTACAATTGGTTCTAACAAAAGAATTTAGTTATATGCACTAATGGAAACCTAGTCACTTTTAGTTGATCAACATTGAACGAGATAAACAATTAACTATATATGAAATAACTAGCGTAACGAAATTCTAAATCAAGTTTCCTATTTCAATAACGTGAACAATGATTAGCCTACCTAAAATAAAATAAATAACAATGATAACAGAAAGTAAAATAAAATAAAATAAAAAAAATAAAATAAAAAAAGGGGGGGCGGTTGAACCGGCCAGGGGGCGATTGAACCGGCCTGGGGCAGGGGCGGCTGGGCTGGGCGCGGGCGCGGGGCGGCCGAGCTGGGCGCGCAGGGGGCGGCCGAGCTGGAAGGCTGAGCTGGCGGGGCGCGCAGGGGCGGCCGAGCCGGGGCGGTTGGGCTGGGCGAGCGGCCAGGGGGCGCGGCCAGGGGGGCGCGGCCAAGGGGGCGGCCAGGGCGCGGCCGAGGGCGGCCAGGGGGCGGCCAGGGGGCGGCCGAGGGCGGCCAGGGGCGGCTGGGGCGGCCAGGGCGGCTGGGCCGCGGCCAGGGCGGCTAGGCCGGCCAAGGAGAGAGAGGAGGGGAGAGGGGAGAGGGAGGGAGGAGTGGGAGGGGGCTCACCGGGGACGGGGACGGGCGAGCGAGTGGCGAGGGGCGGCGGCGGTTGGGCCGGCGGCAGGGGGCGGCCGAGCTAGGGCCAGGGGGCGGCGGCGGCTAGGGTGGGAGAGAATGGGAGAAAGAGAGGGAGAGGGAGAGGGATAAGGGGAAGGGAGTGGGGGGGCGGTTGGGCCGGCTAGGCCCAAGAGGGGGGGCGCGCGAGGACGGCTGGGCCGGCCAGGAGCAGCCCACGGCGCGGGAGAGAGAAAAGGGAGGAGAGAGAGAAAGAAAAAGAAAAAGAAAGAAAAGGTTTCTCTCATTTTCGAAATCCGATCTTCCTAGATGAATGCACTTGCACTTTCAAGCAGCCAAAGAATGCATGGTTCGGCATGGTGCATCAAACAACATAAAGCAATTTTAGGGTTTTTCTTTACACGGGAATTCCGAGCCGAATCTCGCTAACTTTGGAAAAGATCAAGGTCTAGCGAGGGGAAAAAGAAAAAGGAAAGGTAACGCCCGAATTTGGCGAGTGAAGAAAAGAAAAAATTCAACTGCAAAATTCGGGGCGTTACAGCAACCTCCCAGCTTTGAAGATAGTGAGTACCCTAATCATGTTTACAAACTCTCTAAGGCGCTTTATGGGCTCAAGCAAGCCCCTAAGAGCATGGTATGAATGCCTAAGAGATTTCCTTATCACTAATGGCTTCAAAGTCGGCAAAGCCGATCCTACACTCTTTACTAAAACCATTGCAAATTATTTGTTTGTATGCCAAATTTATGTTGATGATATCATATTTGGGTCTACTAACAAATCTACTTGTGAAGAGTTTAGTAGGATAATGATTCAAAAATTCGAGATGTCTATGATGGGGGAGTTGAAGTATTTTCTAGGATTTCAAGTGAAACAACTCCAAGAAGGCACCTTCATCAGCCAAACGAAGTACATTCAAGACATACTTATTAAGTTTGGAATGAAGGATGCCAAGCCCATCAAGACACCCATGGGAACTAATGGGCATCTCGACCTCGACACGGGAGGTAAATCCATAGATCAAAAGGTATACCGGTCGATGATAGGATCTTTACTCTATTTATGTGCATCTTGACCGGATATTATGCTTTCCGTATGCATGTGTGCAAGGTTCCAGGCCAATCCTAAGGAAGTTCACCTTAGGGCCGTAAAAAGAATCATCAGATATTTACTTCACACACCTCAGTTTGGTCTTTGGTACCCCAAGAGATCCACTTTTGATTTAATAGGATATTCAGATGCTGATTGGGCAGGGTGTAAAATTGATAGAAAGAGCACATTAGGGACTTGTCAGTTTCTGGGAAGATCCCTGGTGCCTTGGGCTTCAAAGAAACAAAACTCAGTAGCTCTTTATACCGCCGAAGCCGAGTATATTGCCGCAGGACATTGTTGCGCGCAATTGCTTTGGATGAGGCAAACCCTTAGGGACTATGGCTACAAATTGAGCAAAGTCCCTCTCCTATGTGATAATGAGAGTGCAATCTGCATGGCGGATAATCCCGTTGAACACAGCGACACTAAACACATAGCCATTCGGTATCACTTTTTGAGGGATCACCAACAAAGGGGGATATCGAGATTGCTTATGTTAGCACCAAAGAACAATTAGCCGATATCTTTACCAAACCACTAGATGAGAAAACCTTTACCAAACTTAGGAATGAGCTAAACATTCTTGATTCTCGGAACTTTGATTGATACTTTGCATATATAGCTCATTTATGTACCTTTGATCATATCTATTTTATGTCTACGACTAATGTATTTTCAAGTGTATTCTTATGTAAGTCATAGATTGAAAGGGAAATGGAGTCTTCGGCGAAGACAAGGCTTCCACTCCACTCTATCGGTATTATTTACCCCTTCGTCGTCACTCCGCACCGCTCTCCACTTTGGTATAATCTTCACTCTTATTACTCATACCATTGAGGAGAAAGTAAACAAGGGCACTCAAAAGACTCCATTTTTGGCGATTAATGCCAAAGGGGGAGAAATATAGCCTAAAGCAAAAGGACCGCACCACCACCAATTTCAAAGTTTAAATATAACTTTTCAATTGGTATCTTATGATGAAATATTTAAAAGAGGATTTTTCAAATTGGTATCTAAAATATTTGATCTTCTTTCAATTGGTAAAACCCTCTTGAACACTAAGAGGAGATTTTCATCCAGGGGGAGTTTTGTTCAAGTCAAAGGAAAAGCATTTGAAACAGGGGGAGAAAATTTCAAATCTTAAAAATGCTTCTCGAAATCTTATTCATATACCTTTGACTATTTTGAAAAAGGACTTTGAAAATATTTTTCCAAAAATTTGCAAAAACAAAACTAGTGCTGCAAATGTGGTCCAAAATGTTAAAAGAAAGAAAGCAATCCATGCATATCTAGTGAAAGTAAAAATTGGTTCAATTCCAAGCAACCTTTGCACTTATCTTATGCAAACTAGTTCAAATTCTGCACTTATACATTTGCTTTGGTTTGTGTTGGCATCAATCACCAAAAAGAGGGAGATTGAAAGGGAAATAGGGTCAAACCTTTTCCTAAATGATTTTGGTGGTTGAAATGCCCAACACAAATAATTGGACTAACTAGTTTGCTCTAGATTATATATTCTACATGTGCCAAAGTTTCAACACAAACCAATAAAAAGATCAAAGTTAGGGTTCAAAAGAAAGGAGCAAAAGAAACCGAAGAGAACCCTGGTCTGGCGCACCGGACTGTCCGGTCTGCCACCGGACAGTGTCCGGTGCCCCAGGGACCGTACAGGCTGAACTCTTCACCTTCGGGTTTCTGGAGAGCCGCTCCACTATAATTCATCGGACTGTCTGGTGTGCCAGCGGAGCAACGGCTTCGGAGCGCAACGGTCGACTCCAATGGTCGCCTGCAGCGTGAACAGTGCGTGGCCAGTTCGTGCAGAGTCAGAGCAGCGCCAGAAGGCGCACCGGACAGTGAACAGTGCCTGTCTAGTGCGGCACCGGACTGTCCAGTTCCCCAAGATGTCAGAGCTCCAACGGTCGAAACCGTCAGAACCCTAACGGTTGGGTGACGTGGCTGGCGCACCGAACAGTGTCCGGTGACGCACCGGACTGTTCGATGCACCCATCGACAGACAGCCTCCCCAACGGTTCATTTGGTGGTTGGGGCTATAAATACCCCCCAACCACCACCACTCCAAGCATCCAAGTTTTTCAGACTTCACATTCAATACAAGAGCTAGTGCAATCAATACAAGACACAATTCAATAGAATTAAAGCCTCTCCAAGTCCCAAATCCGCTCCGACCAAATAGTGACTAGAGAGAGAGTTTTACTCGTGTTCTTTGAGCTCTAATTCTTGGATCGCTTTCTTCTTCCCCATTCTTGTTCTTCAAACACTTGTAATCAAAACAAGAGACACCAAGTTGTGGTGGTCCTTGTGAAGGGTCTAAGTGACCCGTTTGATTAAGGAGAAAGCTCACTCGGTCTAGGTGACCGTTTGAGAGAGGGAAAGGGTTGAAAGAGACCCAGTCTTTGTGACCACCTCAATGGGGACTAGGTTTGCAAGAACCGAACCTTGGTAAAACAAATCACCGTGTCATCCGCTTCATTTGATTGTGATTTGTTTTCGCCCTCTCTTTTGGACTCGGTTTTATTTCTAACGCTAACCCCGTCTTGTACTTGTGCTTAAAGTTTGCAAATTTCAGTTTCTGCCTATTCAGCTCCCTCTAGGTGACTTTCAGTGTTACGATATCGATGTGGCAAAACAATATTCCTTCTAGGTCTATCTTGAGCAATAGAGTGATTGTTGCTAATTTGAGGTACATAAACTGAAACTAACTGTAGAATAGGTGTAATAGAATCAATATTAATAGATACATCTACCTCAAGATTCTCATTAGTAGTTTCAGGTAGAGATGTGGATGAGGAACCACTATCAGAAACACTTCCAGAGGAAGAAAATGTACTTTCATCAAAAGTAACATCACGACTGACAATAGCCTTCTTAAAATCAGCACACAATAAACGATATCCTTTGACACCAGAACCATAGCTAATAAAAGTGCATTTTTTAGCTCTAGGCACTAGCTTCCCATTGTTAACATGAGCATAAGCAGGGCAACCAAAGATTCAGAGATTAGAATAATCAACTGGTTACCTGTCCATACCTCTTCTGGAATTTTAAAATCAATAGCTGAATTGAGAGAGCGATTAATCAAAGTCCTCCATGTTGCCTGCATCTCCTCCTGAGCACTGATTGCAATGGGGACAACCTGGGGTGGGGTGGTTTTTAAAGCAAGGTGAGTACACATCAACGTACTTAGCAAATGTTCCATTTGGCTAAAGTGGACTAGCTGTATGTGAAGTTAGGGTTAAAGCAGTTGCTTTTAGTTGGTCAGGTATTTATTACTAGTAGTAAGCCAAGTTTTAGTAATAAAACTAGTTATTACCCAAAAGTACTCCCTCCAAGAGGAAATACCAGAGATCAGAGTTATAACCATCAATATTAATCATCATAATAAAGTATCTTGAGTTCTTATAACAAAGAGGATCCCAAGACTGCTCTTAACTGTGAGCACGACTGATATACCAGTTTCTAACACTCTGCAGAGGTCGTGCACTTTACCCACGAGTCGTGATCCCATTCTGGCCTGGGTTGTACAGACGCGATCTTCACTACCGAGGTGAATGGCCAGGGATACACTATGTAGCCTTTACAAAGACTCCCCTGGTTCATAGCTACTCGTTAGGTTTTGCAAGTCGTAAAAACACAATCTTCCTCCCTAAGGTGGGTGACTAATAAAACCAAATCGAATGAACCTCGGCACCCACCCTTAGCAGGGAGAGCACTATGCCCCGGCCCCCATTGACGGCCCTCCAGCAAATCCAACTACACCCCTAGGTTCATCTAATTATTTAGCTAAGGGCATCACATTCCACCATCATGGTTGTACTGTTATCACGGGTGGTCACTCAATGAACAGGTCCTTACGAAGAGGTACTCAGGAAAACAACCTAAGTCCCCTAAAGTGCCATAAGAACATCATCATAAACATGATAACATCATCGTATCATAAATATTCGCATCATGTTCGTTGATTAAAGTATAGCAATAACATGAAGCTAACCAAAAATAACCCAAACAGGTAATCAAGAACAAGGTAAATGCAAACTAGTCAATCCTTAGGTTTCAATTAAGTAATGTGGGACAGTGAATTATAAAGTAAGTATGACATAATGGGTCAGAGGTCACTTGCCTTCACCAGGTTGTTGCTCAGGAAGATCTTCGCTAACACACTCAGGGACCACGGGCTGCTCGTTGTCTATGCAAAGCGATCATGCATTCAATACATTTGGATAATAACAAAGAAATAATACACCAAACATGTACAATCACGTGAACACAAACTCGACAGAATCATAAACATACAAGAGGAAAATCTAGGTTCTAGGGTAAGCAATTACACCTAGAGGTTTGTGGTTCTCTAAGTTCTACTTATCTCAATAGATTACATAACTTAACTTCATTTATCTTAATCTGACACAAGAATTATACCAGGGATAGGTTCATATATTACATATTATTAACCTCACAAAGTTAAACATCTAATTACCATTATGGTTTTCCTTTTATATTTGTTATTAATAAATAAGTGATCACTTACACTAACGTATAGTCTAGGCACAAAATTAGCACGTGCAGACAATTAAAGGTTATAATTTAAACAGGTAAAGAATAATATTATGAACATTTTACAATTTGAATCACTCAATTTGGAGTTCATATGCAAAAGATATGAAATAAACAAGTTTTAGAATTCAAAATACAAAAGTAGGTCCAATTCTGCGATAAACTAAAAGGTCAGGGGTCTTTCTGCAAAATACAGGGGCCTGCGCGCGAAAACCAGGGATAGCGGGTTGATTCTCAGAAAGCTAGGGTTTTTTAACAAGTTTGTCATGCGAAAGGGTATCGACTGATCTCGACCGTGTGATCGCGAATTAATGGCCATGATTAGATCTGAGCGCGAGCGCGCGCGTGGGCACGCAGGCGAGCCCTAACAAGCAGGCTAGGGGTGTCAATGACTGGGGAGGGGGAATGGGCCGACTAGCCGGGCCCAGCGCAAGGGGCGCAGGCGCTGATAGACGGAGCCCAGGGGCAGAGCGCGCAAACGCGACCGATATCTGCAGATCCGAACCGTTGGATTTGGGACAGACGATTGCGATGGGTGTGCAGGGTTTTGCAGCTCGGTGACCGGCGTTGCTCTCTCCACGGCGGCGAAGTCACCAAAGACGAGGCAGACTTGGTCGCTGGGGGATTTGGGGTCGCCGATGAGGGCTAGAACTGACTAGGGAGGTCCGGCGAACTCACTGGCGGGACTCCGGCCGCGAGAATGGGACTAGAGACGGGAGAACGGCAAAGGGGAGGTGCTCCGGGCGGGTCAGGCAACTCTGACGAGGTATCCTGGCCACAGGGAGGGGGTTTTGGGCACGTTAAGGCCTAGGCTGGCTTCGGCAGGGTAAGGGGAACACAGCTGACCAATGCAGGGGCACGACACAAGGCTAAATCGGTCAGTCGCTGCACGGGGCACAGTGAACCAGCATGGCTAGACTCCGGCAAGGCCAAATTGGCTAAGACCGGGTGGAAATAAGGCAAACCAAGCACGGGAACGAGTTCCTCACCTAGGGATGGAGCTCGGGGCGGTTTGGCACGACTTCTGGCGGGCTAGACGGCCGGCAACGTGGCCGCGGATCTCCGGCGAGCACGGGCACCGATGGCAGAGCGCGAGAGAGGGCGAGAGTGTGCGAAATAAGGCAGGGGAGATAGAGAGTGCGGGCGGGGCTCAAAAGGAAGCTGGGGCGCGTGGGCGAGCAACGTGGGCGGTCTCCACGACGAGTGCGCAGACGTGTTCAGCGACAGTTACGGGGAAGACAGAGCTGACAAGGCTGGCCCACCGCAAAACGAGAGAGAGCGAGCGCGCGGGCGAACGGTCCACGACGCTGACGAGGCGAGCCCGCAGTGCAGAGAGAGAGAGAGTGGGCGTGCGCACGCGAGGGAAACGACATCGATAGATCGGCCCCACTGGGTAGAGGGAGAGGGGGAGCGAGAGTGCACGGATGCGGGCCGTCGCTGACAGGTGGGACCCACCTGTTAGGCGGAGTGGGCGCGCGCGTGCGGCCTGGCTGGGCTGGATTGGGTTGAATTGAGACGAATTCGCTTTTCCTTTTCCTCCCGAATTTCTATAAGCTTTTCTTTTTTATTTTATTTATGGATTTCAAATCAAATTCAAATAATTTCAAACATGTGCATCAAACAAAAGAATAATTTGGCTCAGCATGATGCAACATTTCATGACTCACATTGGTTTTGCTATAATAAATAAATAGTTAATCTGTCACCTAATTGACATAATTCTAATAAAAAGCGAGAAAATAAATCTAGAGAGCGAGAAACAAGAGGTAACACCTGAACTTGGTAGGCATTAGAGAAGAAATTTTATACCCTAAATTCAGGGTGTGATAAACTGGTCATGCAACTGCCCTAAGTATAATGGCAACTTCAATCCATCGCAATATATCATGAGCTATCAGGTAGTAGTGGCATCATTAGGAGCCGACGATAATGCCACGACGAAGTCCTTCATCATAGCATTAGAAGGCCCAACGTTGACTTGTTATACAAGGTTGCCACCACTATCCATCGACTCTTGGAGGGCTCATTGTGAAACATTACTGGTTAACTTCCAAGGCTACATGCCAAATATTGATGACCTTGTAGAGTTATCCCTCAAAATACAAGCCTTAGATATACTAGTATATGTCCACATCAGCTAGCTGTTGAAACTAGTTATTATTGACCGTTTGAGTAAGGGCATCTAGTGCTTTGATTGGTGTAACACCGAACATGATCAATGCATTATAGCACTTCTTGTGTTATTGTGCAACCATTTTAAGTATCCTGTCCGGTGGGGTATTCAGTGGCAATCTTGACACATCAGGTGTCTTGTGAATTTTCCCAAAAACGATGTAGATCTCTCTAATATAGTATCTAGTGTCTCGTTCAGTGTTATTTTTTTGTTGCACACCTGCGTGTTCGATATACTCTGTCTCTATAGCCCTTTCTGCAGTATAATGCAAATCATATCCGGTGTTTTATCTGGTGCCTCATCAAACACATTCGGTGCTGTAAAGCAGTCTGTTTTTCTTTCTTTCTTTGCATCTCTTTGATCAGGCTTCTTCCATATTGTGTCTTAGACTCCTACATGATCGATAGGTCTTTAATAAGTCATCTAATGTATTTTCGATGGTGTTGATCGACTCAATAACCACTTTGCATTCGTCTAAGTCCATGTTACATCTTTTGAACACTAATAAAAACATTAACAAATAATTTAGTCCAAATAGTTATGTTAATCATTAAACACCAAAATTTAATTGTCAAATGGTTCTTGGGCTATTTTCTTACAATCTTACCTTTTTTAATGATCGGTGACATATACACTAGCCCTTGCAGTAGTATGGCATCATCGGTGAACCCGGCCTGCCACCCTGTGAGACAATTAATGTGGCTATCTAGGATAGCTGCACTCGCTCCAGTTTTATAAAAAAAATAGATTTAAATATATTTTTTATTTAAGCATCTTTAACTTGTAATAGCTGTACAGTCTTTAGGTTCACTAAATTGATATAAAATTTTGAGACGTGTTCTACCAAATTTAGATTTGAGTTGGTGTTCACTACTACACCAAATTCACTTGGACCCTTTTTTTCCTTGATCCATTTTCTTACAATCTCCTCCTTAATTGTCAAATTTAGATTTGAGTTGGTGTATCATTCATTATACATATATCGATTCATTTTTTCCTCTGTTTTTTTCTTTGTTTCCAGTACAGAAAAGAAAACCGTGAACATGTAGCAAACATCTACGGGTGTTTGGAAGCAAAATATTTCAAAATTGACGGGTTCAAAATATCATGACACAACAGTAGCATTTTTTACATCACTCTTAACAATCACTACAAGAAAACATTGAAGGAGTGTCGGTAAATTTGAGAGTGTCGGCCCAGACACTCTTAATACTGTAAAAGTGTGGGTTTTTACTGTACCGACACTCTTAAATTAAGAGTGTCGGGGTGCCGAGAAAACCCACACTCTTAATTTAAGAGTGTCGGGGCACACTCTTATTTTTTAACCCTACCCAAATACGGCTGCTCTGTCTTCCTCAGCCGCGCCATCCTCACCAAAAATCTCGCGCCGCCCTTCCTCCCTACCGCGCCGCCGCCGTTTCTCCCTCCCGCCGCGCCACCCTGTCATCCTCTGCGCTGCCGCCCTTTCTCCCTCACGCCGCGCCACCCTCCCGCGCCCTCCCCCGCGCCGCGCAGAGCCACCCTCTCCCGCGCCCTCCTGCGCCCTGCAGCCGCGCCGTGCCGCGCCCTGCTGCTGCCGCCGCGCCATTGCTCCACGGCCGAGCTACGCCCTCCCCCGCGTGCCGTTGCTCCACGGCCGAGCTACGCCCTCCCCTGCGCGCCGTGCTCCAGCCGCGCGCGGCCTTGCTCCACAGTCGTGCCCTCCCCCGCGCTGTTTGCTCTAAAGCCGCACCGCCCCTGCACCAACCGGGCCGCGCCACCGCCTCGCCACCCCACCACATCTTCACGGAGAGCGCCAAGCTACTGAACGAGGCGCTGCTCGAGTGCTTTAGCGCCGTGTCACAGCTGTCTCTCTTCGCGCCGCGCCGCCCCTACACCAGCACCGCCGCGCCGCTACCGTAGCACCAGGGGCACCACACGCTCAGGTAATCAGCTCTTAGTCTCTCAATCTCGATGTGCAATATAGATATAAATTTTATTACTGATTGTTGATTATTGTCTTGTATATTATTGTTACTCATGGGCACTGAATTAAGTAACTGTATTAAGTAACTAAATTAAGTAACTGTACTTGGTACAACGCTAAAATAGATGTAACTAAACTCGGAACAATTTCTTTAGTGTTTAACTGTTTATAAATGGCCTTTTCGTGCCTAAGTGTATATATGTTGTTAAATATGTGTCTTTTTCTTTAGTTTTGAATATGAGTGACGATCGAAGAAGGACGATGTACGATGGATTCGACAGTGTCACTCATGGGCACTCTGATGATGGGTGAGAGTTGCAGATGAATTCGTGGCACTCACATTTGCTGGTGATGCTCGTTTAGCGAGGTGCCCGTGTATAAAATGTCGAAACTTTGTTCGGTTGAAAAAAGTGGAGCTCTCGTATCATGTTTTCAAACATGGCTTTATGCCGAACTATCTGGATTGGCATGAGCATGGAGAGGTGGACCATACTATTGAGTCAGATGGGGAGCAGGATGTAGACCGAATGGAAGAGATGTTGGATGATATTAGGAATGAGTACCCAGAACTACAGAATAATGAAGCTTTTCTAGAGGATGTGAGAGAGTTCTACAAGCTTCTTGAAGCCTCAGAGGCTAAAGTGCGTGAAGGAACCAATGTGAGCGTACTGCAGGTGGTAACACGTCTCATGGCGATGAAGTCAAAGTACACCTTCTCCAACAACTGTTACAATGATTTTGTGAAACTGATTATTGATATCAGCCCACTGAATCATAACATGCCGA
The DNA here is from genome assembly GCA_029449295.1 of Zea luxurians. Classification (NCBI taxonomy): domain Eukaryota; kingdom Viridiplantae; phylum Streptophyta; class Magnoliopsida; order Poales; family Poaceae; genus Zea; species Zea luxurians. Next base: position 18,291,155 of record JAOPSE010000029.1, read on the forward strand.
AAGACTTGTACCATTGCAAGAAGCTTGTAGCTGGTCTCGGCATGAACTACCAAAAGATTGATGCTTGCGAGGACAATTGCATGTTGTTCTGGAAGGAGCATGAAAATACCACACATTGCATCCACTGCAGTAAGTCAAGATATGCAGTGGTGCTAGATGAGGATGGAAACGAGGTTATGACAAAGGTGCCGACCAAGCAACTCCGGTACATGCCTATCACTCCACGGCTTAAGCGTCTCTTTCTAAATCAAGAGACAACAAAGCAAATGAGGTGGCATAAAGAAGGGGATCGTCAGGGTCAAGATCCGGATGTCATGGTGCATCCCTCAGATGGCGAGGCCTGGCAGGCTCTCGACCGTTTTGATCCAAAATTTGCAAGAGACCCTAGGAGTGTTCGTCTTGGTTTGTCGATGGATGGATTCACTCCTTACTCCAATAATTCCACTTCTTACTCATGTTGGCCAGTTTTTATGATGCCCTACAATCTCCCTCCTAACAAATGCATGAAAGAAGAGGTCATGTTTCTTGCCCTTGTTGTTCCAGGTCCGAAGGATCCTGTAACAAAAATCAATGTATTTATGGAACTGTTGATCGAAGAACTAAAAATGTTGTGGCAGGGGGTTGAGGCATATGATAGTCATCTGAAATGTCGTTTTACTCTACGCACAGCATATCTATGGTCAATTCATGATCTGCTAGCATATGGCATTTTTTCTGGTTGGTGTGTCACGGCATACTGCATTGTCCGATATGTATGGGTGACTCACAAGCATATAGGTTAGAACATGGTAAGAAGGAAACATTTTTTGATGTTCATCGACGCCTCCTTCCCTATAATCATCCTTTTAAAAAGGATACAAAGTCATTTCGAAAAGGCAAGAGGGTTAGAGATGGGCCACCGAAGCGATAAACTGGTGAAAATATCATGAGACAACATCGTGACCTAAAACCGGGCGTAGGAGGTCGGTTTCAAGGGTATGGTAAAGAACACAATTGGACGCACATCTCGTTTATCTGGGAGCTACCTTATACGAAGGCATTGCTGTTACCACATAATATAGATTTGATGCACCAAGAACGTAATGTTGCGGAAAGCATCATAAGCATGTGCTTCGACTTCACCGGTCAAACCAAAGATAACATGAATGGAAGAAGAGACTTAGCTAAACTTTGTGATCGTCTGCACCTTGAGCTTAGAATAAATCCAAGTGGATCTGAGAGTCAGCCACAAGCTCCTTATTGTCTGAAACGGCAAGAGCGAGAAGAGATATTTCAATGGTTGAAAAAGTTGAGGTTCCCAGATCGCTATGCGGCTAATATAAAACGGGCAGTTAACCTGGACACTGGTAAACTCGTTGGGTTGAAGAGTCATGCCTATCACATTTTGATTGAAAGACTAGTGCCGGTAATGTTCCGTGGATACTTCAGTCCTGATGTGTGGAAGATATTTGCAGAACTCAGCTATTTTTATAAGCAGATATGTGCTAAGGAAATCTCAAAGAAATTGATACTGAGGTTTGAGAAGGAAATCGTTGTCCTTGTATGTAAGATGGAAAAAGTATTCCCACCTGGATTTTTTAATTGTATGCAACATTTGCTTGTTCATCTACCTTGGGAAGCGTTGGTAGGAGGACCTGCACAGTTCAGGTGGATGTATAGTCAAGAAAGAGAATTGAAAAACTCAAAGGAATGGTGCAGAATAAGGCAAGGGTTGAGGGGGTGTATTGCAGAGGCATTCATAGCCAGAGAGATCACATTATTCTCAAGCAAGTATTTTTCAGACACAAACAACGTGAATGCGCAAACGACACGGTACCATGTTGCTGAGCAAACTCCAATAACTGATCTAAGTGCTTTTAAGTGGGACGGTAAAGGTGTCGGAGCTTACACATCACATCTTGTGGGAACGATAGAGCGTAACAAGACCTTGCTTTTCTTGTATGTCAATATGCTGGAACTTCATCCTTATTTCCAAATCTTTGATAGCATATATAAACCCAACAAACAACTTACTCAAAAGCAGTTGGATGACCTACGCTTGAAAGGGTTACATGGTGGCCCGTCCTTTGTGCAGTGGTTCCACGAGCATGTAATTTCCTCCATGCCTATCTTTTTTCTAACTTAAGTTTAGATGTTGCATAGTATTTATTTTTATCCGTTCCTCATTTTTGTAGTGTAAGAAACCTGAAGCCAGTGTCTCCAAAGACTTGTACAAATATCACATGGTCAATTGACCGCAAGAAAATTTGATCGCTATGATATTAATGGATACCGTTTTCGAACAGCAAAACTAGAAGCGGGTCGTCCACTTGCAGCTACAACAAACAACAGAGTTGTAGCGAGTTCGTATAGCGAGGATGGACAATTGGAGGACTACTATGGTATTATTCAAGACATAACCGAGTATACATTTGGAGGTCACAAACCCTTGAGACTTGTGACGTTTGATTGTATATGGTTTGATCCACATGTTGGCACGCGAGTTGACGAATTCGGGATGCTGGAGGTAAAGCATGCATCAAGGTATAAAGGCAATGAGTACAACAATATCATCCTAGCACATCAAGCACATCAGGTGTACTATTTGAGTTATCCTCATAAAAGTTTTAAAACCTGGTGGGTTGCATATAAGGTTAATCCAGAGGTTCACCCTTACCGATATCAAAACTACAATTTAAGCACCAACGATGATGATGATGATGTTGTCTTCCAAGAAGTCGGTGATCAAGCAGACGATAGTGACAATGATAGTATTGTATCCGAAGGGGCAGGACTAAATGAGTTAGCTTCTCTTACCGTAGAGTTAATGGAGGAACCAGTTTCGTCAAATTCAAAACGTCAAAGGTTTGAAGAAACAGTTCTTGAAACACAACAATGGGTTGAACAACTTAATACACGTGTTGCCGAAGAGGACTCTGATGCCGACAATTTTTGATACATAATTCGTAGATGTAATGGCACACTCTTGTTTCTGTTTATTTAATATGCATTACTTTGTGAAAAATTTATTCATACTTACTCTTTTGTGAATTTATTATAGATGTTTAGGATGGATTCGTCTGGTAGGAGATCCAGACAACGAAGGTCAAGGGGTTCCAGTGGTACTCCTAACATGTTTGAGGTACTTGTTTTTTTCTTAGTTCAGTTACTAGGACCAGCTAGCAATCTAAATTTGTTTACATTTTAGGGCACCACAACAAGCAGGAGCAGGCAAGAGCAGTTGCTTGCCTCCCTAGAGCAGATGCGGGGTACCAGCGGACCCTCTAATACAGAAGGGGCTACTTCGCATGTAGCTGCTTCAGTGGCACCTGCTGCGGAGGCGGTTGTGGACGAGGAGGCTGAGGAAGCTGCCGCAGAACTGGAGGATGGAGAGGAGACTTCTGGAGCAGACGCTTCTACAGAGGAGGCTGCCACACAGGCTGCGCCACGGTGTGCCATCATGTATTCTTATTGTTGAGTTGAAGTTTTATTGTCAAGTTGAAGTTTTAAATAAATGATTTTTGAAAGTCGCCTAGAGGGGGGTGAATAGGGCGAAACTGAAATTTACAAAGTTAATCACAACTACAAGCCGGGTTAGCGTTAGAAATATAAGCGAGTCCGAGAGAGAGGGTGAAAAACAAATCGTAAGCAAATAGAGAGTGAGACACAAGGTTTGTTTTACCGAGGTTCGGTTCTTGCAAACCTACTCCCTGTTGAGGTGGTCACAAAGACCGGGTCTCTTTCAACCCTTTCCCTCTCTCAAACGGTCAATTAGACCGAGTGAGCTTCTCTTCTCAATCACACGGGACACTAAGTCCCCGCAAGGATCACCACACAATTGGTGTCTCTTGCCTCAGTTACAATTGAGTTTGTCACAAGAAAAAATGAGAAAGAAAAGAAGCAATCCAAGTGCAAGAGCTTAAATGAACACAAATGTCGCTCTCTCTAGTCACTATTGATTTGGAGTGATTCCGGACTTGGGAGAGGATTTGATCTCTTTGGTTGTGTCTAGAATTGAATGCTATAGCTCTTGTATGAGATGTGAATGCTGAAAACTTAGATGCAATGAATGGTGGGGTGGTTGGGGTATTTATAGTCCCAACCACCAAACTAGCCGTTTGGCAGAGGCTGCTGTCGCATGGCGCACCGGACAGTCCGGTGCGCTACCGGACACTGTCCGGTGCGCCAGCCACGTCACCTGACTGTTAGGGTTCGACCGTTGGAGCTCTGACTGGTGGGGCCTCTGGGCTGTCTGGTGGTGCACCGGACAAGTCCTGTAGACTGTCCGGTGCGCCTGCTACGCGTGCTCTGACCTCTACGCGCGCAGTCGCGCATTAAATGCGTTGCAGTCGATTGTTGTGCGCGAAGTAGTCGTTGCTCCGCTAGCACACCGGATAGTCCGGTGTGCCACCGGACACTGTCCGGTGCATACACCGGACGGTCCGGTGAATTATAGCGGAGCGACCTCCATTTTCCCGAAGGTAGCGAGTTCAGCATCGAGTTCCCTGGTGCACCGGACACTGTCCGGTGGCACACCGGACAGTCCGGTGCGCCAGACCAGGGTGCCTTTGGGATTTCTTTAGCTCTCTTTGTTTGAACCCATCTTTGGTCTTTTTATTGGCTTGTTGTGAACCTTTGGCACCTGTAAAACTTATAGACTAGAGCAAACTTGTTAGTCCAAATATTTGTGTTGGGCAATTCAACCACCAAAATCTATTTAGGAAAAGGTGTAAGCCTATTTTCCTTTCAATCTCCCCCTTTTTGGTGATTGATGCCAACACAAACCAAAGCAAATATAGAAGTGCATAATTGAACTAGTTTGCATAATGTAAGTGCAAAGGTTGCTTGGAATGAAACCAATAAATATTACTTACTAGATGCGCATGGATGGCTTTTCTTTTTATTAATATTTTGGACCACGCTTGCACCACATGTTTTGTTTTGCAAAATGTTTTGGAAATTCTTTTCAAAGTTCTTTTGCAAATAGTCAAAGGTAAATGAATAAGATTTTGAGAAGCATTTTCAAGTTTTGAAATTTTCTCCCCCTGTTTCAAATGCTTTTCCTTAGACTAAACAAAACTCCCCCTTAATGAAATCCTCCTCTTAGTGTTCAAGAGGGTTTTAGATATTAATTTTGAAGAGGGTATACCAATTTGAAATTATATCAAAATAAGATACTAATTGAAAAACTTCTTTTAATACCAACTAAAAAACTACATTTTTTGAAATTGGTGGTGGTGCGGTCCTTTTGCTTTGGGCTAATACTCTCTCCCCCTTTGGCATGAATCGCCAAAAACGGATATTTGAGTGAAATATAAGCCCTTTTAAACTACTCTCTCCCCCTTTGGATGGAAGTAAAGGAGTGAAGATTATACCAAAGTTGGAGAGATGTGCGGAGCGACGGTGAAGGATTAATGATTCGATGGAGCGGAGTGGAAGCCTTGTCTTCGCCGAAGACTCCTTTTCCCTTTCAATCTATAACTTAGCATGAAATGGACTTGAAAGGACACGTTAGTCATAGCACATGAAAGAGATGATCAAAGGTATATATATGAGCTATGTGTGCAAAAACATCAATAAAAGTTTCGAGAATCAAGAATATTTAGCTCATGCCTAAGTTTGGTAAAAGTTTGTTCATCCAATGGCTTGGTAAAGATATCGAATAATTGTTCTTTGGTGCTAACATATGCAATCTAGATATCCCCCTTTTGTTGGTGATCCCTTAAAAAATGATACTGAATGGCTATGTGTTTAGTGCGGCTATGCTCAACGGGATTATCCGCCATGCGGATTGCACTCTCATTATCACATAGAAGAGAAACTTTGGTTAATTTGTAACCATAGTCCCTAAGGGTTTGCCTCATCCAAAGCAATTGCGCGCAACAATGGCCTACGGCAATATACTCGGCTTCGGCGGTTGAAAGAGCCACAGAATTTTGCTTCTTTGAAGCCCAAGACACCAGAGACCTTCCCAAGAACTAGCAAGACCCCGATGTGCTCTTTCTATTAATTTTGCACCCTACCCAATCGGCATCGGAATAATCAATTAAATCAAATGTGGATCCCCTAGGGTACCAAAGGCCAAACTTAGGAGTATAAACTAAATATCTCAAGATTCGTTTTACGGCCCTAAGGTGAGCTTCCTTAGGATCGGCTTAGAATCTTGCACACATGCATACGGAAAGCATAATATCCGGTCGTGAAGCACATAAATAGAGTAAGGAACCTATCATCGACCGGTATACCTTTTGATCTACGGATTTACCTCCCGTGTCGAGGTCGAGATGCCCATTAGTTCCCATGGGTGTTTTGATGGGCTTGGCGTCCTTCATCCCAAACTTGGTTAGAATGTCTTGAATGTACTTCGTTTGGCTAATGAAGGTGCCCTCTTGGAGTTGCTTGACTTGGAATCCTAGAAAATACTTCAACTCCCACATCATTGACATCTCAAATTTTTGTGTCATGATCTTACTAAATTCTTCACATGTAGATTCGTTAGTAGACCCAAATATAATATCATCCACATAAATTTGGCATACAAATAAATCATTTGCAAGAGTTTTAGTAAATAAAGTAGGATCGGCTTTTCCAACTTTGAATCCATTAGCAATAAGAAAATCTCTTAGGCATTCATACCATGCTCTTGGGGATTGCTTGAGCCCATAAAGCGCCTTAGAGAGTCTATAGACGTGGTTAGGATACTCACTGTCTTCAAAGCCGGGAGGTTGCTCAACATAGACCTCTTCCTTGATTGGTCCATTGAGGAAGGCACTTTTCACGTCCATTTGATAAAGCTTGAAGCCATGGTAAGTAGCATAGGCAAGTAAAATGCGAATTGACTCAAGCCTAGCTACGGGTGCATAGGTTTCACCAAAATCCAAACCTTCGACTTGTGAATATCCCTTGGCCACAAGTCGGGCTTTGTTCCTTGTCACCACACCATGCTCGTCTTGTTTGTTGCGGAAGACCCACTTGGTTCCTACGACATTTTGGTTAGGACGTGGAACTAAATGCCATACCTCATTCCTCGTGAAGTTGTTGAGCTCCTCTTGCATCGCCATCACCCAATCCGAATCTGGAAGTGCTTCCTCTACCCTGTGTGGCTCAATAGAGGAAACAAAAGAGTAATGCTCACAAAAATGTGCAACACGAGATCTAGTGGTTACCCCCTTATGAATGTCGCCGAGGATGGTGTTCACGGGGTGATCTCGTTGGATTGCTTGGTGGACTCTTGGGTGTGGCGGCCTTGCAACTTGCTCATCCTCCTTGTCTTGATCAATTGCATCTCATCCCTGATCATTGTCGTTGTCTTGAGGTGGCTCATTTTCTTGATCTTCTTCTTCATCATCTTGAGCCTCATCCTCATCTTGAGTTGGTGGAGATGCTTGCACGGAGGAGGATGGTTGATCTTGTGCTTGAATGGGCTCTTCGATTTCCTTAGGACACACATCCCCAATGGACATGTTCCTTAGCGCGACGCATGGAGCCTCTTCATCATCTAATTCATCAAGATCAACTTGCTCTACTTGAGAGCCGTTAGTCTCATCAAACACAATGTCACAAGAAACTTCAACTAGTCCAGTGGACTTGTTAAAGACTCTATATGCCCTTGTGTTTGAATCATATCCTAGTAAAAAGCCTTCTACAGCCTTAGGAGCAAATTTGGATTTTCTACCTCTTTTAACAAGTATAAAACATTTGCTACTAAAGACTCTAAAATAAGAAACATTGGGCTTTTTACCGGTGAGGAGTTTGTAGGATGTCTTCTTGAGGATTCGGTGTAGATACAACCGGTTGATGGCGTAGCAAGTGGTGTTGACCGCCTCGGCCCAAAACCGATCCGAAGTCTTATATTCATCAAGCATGGTCCTTGCCATATCCAATAGAGTTCTATTCTTCCTCTCCACTACACCATTTTGTTGTGGCGTGTAGGGAGAAGAGAACTCATGCTTGATGCCCTCCTCCTCAAGGAAGCCTTCAATTTGTGAATTCTTGAACTCCGTCCCATTATTGCTTCTAATTTTCTTGATCCTCAAGCCAAACTCATTTTGAGCCCGTCTCAAGAATCCCTTTAAGGTCTCTTGGGTTTGAGATTTTTCCTGTAAAAAGAATACCCAAGTGAAGCGAGAATAGTCATCCACAATAACAAGACAGTACTTACTCCTGCCGATGCTTATGTAAGCGATCGGGCCGAATAGGTCCATGTGGAGGAGCTCGAGTGGCCTGTCAGTCGTCAAGATGTTCTTATGTGGATGATGAGCGCCAACTTGCTTCCCTGCTTGGCATGCGCTACAGATCCTGTCTTTCTCAAAATGCACATTTATTTGTTAGTCCTAAAATGTGCTCTCCCTTTAGAAGCTTGTGAAGATTCTTCATCCCAACATGGGCTAGTCGGCGATGCCAGAGCCAACCCATGTTAGTCTTAGCAATTAAGCAAGTGTCGAGTTCCGCTCTATTGAAATCAACTAAGTATAGCTGACCCTCTAACGCTCCCTTAAATGCTACTGAATCATCACTTCTTCTAAAGACAGTGACACCAACATCAGTAAATAGACAGTTGTAGCCCATTTTGCATAGTTGAGAAACGGAAAGCAAATTGTAATCTAAAGAGTCTACAAGAAAAACATTGGAAATAGAATGGTCAGGAGATATAGCTATTTTACCCAAACCTTTGACCAAACCTTGGTTTCCATCCCCGAATGTGATAGCTCGTTGGGGATCTTGGTTTTTCTCGTAGGAGGAGAACATCTTTTTCTCCCCGGTCATATGGTTTGTGCATCCGCTGTCGTTGATCCAACTTGAGCCCCCGGATGCATAAACCTACAAAACAAGTTTAGTTCTTGATTTTAGGTACCCAAACAGTTTTGGGTCCTTTGACATTAGATACAAGAACTTTGGGTACCCAAACACAAGTCTTTGCTCCCTTGTGTTTGTCCCCAACATACTTGGTAACTACTTTGCCGGATTTGTTAGTCAAAACATATGATGCATCAAAAGTTTTAAATGAAATGCTAGGTTCATTTGATGCACTAGGAGTTTTCTTCTTAGGCAATTTAGCATGGGTTGATTGCCTAGAACTAGATGTCTCACTCTTATACATAAAAGCATGATTAGGGCTAGAGTGAGACTTCCTAGAATGAATTCTCCTAATCTTATGCTCGGGATAACCGGCAGGGTACAAAATGTAACCCTCGTTATCCTGAGGCATGGGAGCCTTGTTCTTAACAAAGTTAGATAATCTTTTAGGAGGGGCATTAAGTTTGATATTGTCCCCCTTTTGGAAGCCAATGCCATCCTTTATGCCAGGGCGTCTCCCACTATAAACATACTACGAGCAAATTTAAAATTTTCATTTTCTAGTTCATGCTCGGCAATTTTAGCATCTAATTTTGCTATATGATCATTTTGTTGTTTAATTAAAATCATGTGATCATGAATAGCTTCAATGTCAACATCTCTACATCTAGTGCAAATAGAAACATGCTCAATGGTAGATGTGGAGGGTTTGCAAGTTTTTAGTTCAACAATCTTAGCATGTAAAATGTCATTCTCACTTCTAAGATCGGAAATGGAAGCATTGCAAACATCTAAGTCTTTAGCCTTAACAATCAATTTTTTATTTTCAATTCTAAGGCTAGCAAGAGAGGCATTTAATTTTTCAATCTTAGCAATAGAAATAGCATGATCATTTCTAAGATTAGCATATGCATCATCACAAACATTTGAATCAACCTTAGCATTTAATCTAGCATTTTCATTTCTAAGGTTGGCAATCAAATCATGGCAAGTGCTTAGCTCACTAGTTAATTTTTCACATTTTTCCATCTCTAGAGCATAAGCATTCTTAACCTTAACATGCTTCTTATTTTCCTTAATTAGGAAGTCCTCTTGGCTATCCAAGAGTTCATCCTTATCATGAATGGTGCTAATCAATTCATTTAACTTCTCCTTTTGTTGCATGTTAAGGTTGGCAAAAAGAGTAAGCAAACTATCCTCATCATCACTAGAGTTAGCCTCATCACTAGAGGTGGCATATTTAGTGGAGGATTTAGATTTAACTTCTTCTTTTTGCCGTCCTTTGCCATGAGGCACTTGTGGCCGACGTTGGGGAAGAGGAGTCCCTTGTTGACGGCGATGTTGGCGGCATCCTCGTCGGAGGAGGAATCAGTGGAGCTCTCGTCGGAGTCCCACTCGCGGCACACATGGGCATCGCCGCCCTTCTTCTTGTGGTACCTCTTCTTTTCCTTTCTTCTCCCCTTCTTGTCATCGCCCCTGTCACTGTCACTAGAAATAGGACATTTTGCAATAAAGTGACCGGGCTTACCACACTTGTAGCAAACTTTCTTGGAGCAGGGCTTGTAGTCCTTCCCCCTCCTTTGCTTGAGGATTTGTCGAAAGCTTTTGATGATTAAGGCCATCTCCTCATTATCGAGCTTTGAGGCGTCGATGGGGAGCCTACTTGGTGTAGACTCTTCCTTCTTCTCCTCCGTTGCCTTGAATGCGACGGGTTGTGCCTCGGGCGTGGAGGAGGTGCCTTGCTCGATGATTTTCTTTGAGCCTTTAATCATTAGCTCAAAGCTCACAAATTTCCCTATGACTTCCTCGGGAGACATTAGCTTGTATCTAGGATCACCTCGAATTAATTGAACTTGTGTAGGGTTAAGAAAAACGAGGGATCTTAGAATAACCTTGACCATCTCATGGTCATCCCATTTGGTGCTCCCGAGGTTGCGCACTTGATTCACCAAGGTCTTCAAGCGGTTGTACATGGCTTGCGGATCTTCTCCTTGGTGAAGCATGAAGCGACCGAGCTCCCCCTCGATCGTCTCCCGCTTGGTGATCTTGGTCACCTCGTCTCCTTCGTGCGTGGTCTTGAGCACGTCCCAAATTTCCTTTGCGCTCTTCAACCCTTGCACTTTATTATACTCCTCTCGACTTAGAGAGGCGAGGAGTATAGTAGTGGCGTGGGAGTTGAAGTGGTGGATTTGGGCCACTTCGTCCGAATCGTAGTCCTCATACCCTACGGATGGTACCTGTACGCCAAACTCAACAACATTCCAAATGCTTGTGTGGAGTGAGGTTAGATGATGCCTCATTTTGTCACTCCGCATATTATAATCTTCACCGTCAAAAACCGGTGGTTTGCCTAATGGAACGGAGAGTAAAGGGTACGCTTTGAAATATGAGGGTAGCGTAGGGGAATCTTACTATACTTCTTGCGCTCATGGCGCTTAGAAGTTATGGATGGCGCGTCGGAGCCGGAGGTGGATGGCGATGAAGAATCGGTCTCGTAGTAGACCACTTTCCTCATCTTCTTTTTCTTGTCGCCACTCCGATGCGACTTGTGGGAAGAGGATTTCTTCTCCTTCCATTTGTTGCGGGACTCTCCCGATGGAGCCTTCCCGTGGCTTGTAGCGGGCTTGTCGCCGGTCACCATCTCCTTCTTGGCGTGATCTCCCGACAACACTTCGAGCGGTTAGGCTCTAATGAAGCACCGGGCTTTGATACCAATTGAAAGTCACCTAGAGGGGGGGTGAATAGGGTGAAAATGAAATTTACAAAGTTAATCACAACTACAAGCCGGGTTAGCGTTAGAAATATAAGCGAGTCCGAGAGAGAGGGTGAAAAACAAATCGTAAGCAAATAGAGAGTGAGACACAAGGATTTGTTTTACCGAGGTTCGGTTCTTGCAAACCTACTCCCCGTTGAGGTGGTCACAAAGACCGGGTCTCTTTCAACCCTTTCCCTCTCTCAAACGGTCACTTAGACCGAGTGAGCTTCTCTTCTCAATCACATGGGACACTAAGTCCCCGCAAGGATCACCACACAATTGGTGTCTCTTGCCTCGGTTACAATTGAGTTTGTCACAAGAAAAAATGAGAAAGAAAAGAATCAATCCAAGCGCAAGAGCTCAAATGAACACAAATGTCGCTCTCTCTAGTCATTATTGATTTGGAGTGATTCCGGACTTGGGAGAGGATTTGATCTCTTTGGTTGTGTCTAGAATTGAATGCTACAGCTCTTGTATGAGGTGTGAATGCTGAAAACTTAGATGCAATGAATGGTGGGGTGGTTGGGGTATTTATAGTCCCAACCACCAAACTAGCCGTTTGGTGGAGGCTGCTGTCGCATGGCGCACCGGACAGTCCGGTGCGCCACCGGACACTGTCCGGTGCGTCAGCCACGTCACCCGGCCGTTAGGGTTCGACCGTTGGAGCTCTGACTGGTGGAGCCTCTGGGCTGTCCGGTGGTGCATCGGACAAGTCCTGTAGATTGTCCGGTGCGCCTGCTGCGCGTGCTCTGACCTCTACGCGCGCAGTCGTGCATTAAATGCGTTGCAGTCGACCGTTGCGCGTGAAGTAGCCGTTGCTCCGCTGGCACACCGGACAGTCCGGTGTGCCACCGGACACTGTCCGGTGCATACACCGGACGGTCCGGTGAATTATAGCGGAGCGGCCTCCGTTTTCTCGAAGGTAGCGAGTTTAGCGTCGATTTCCCTGGTGCACCGGACACTGTCCGGTGGCACACCGGACAGTCCGGTGTGCCAGACCAAGGTGCCTTTGGGATTTCTTTAGCTCTCTTTGTTTGAACCCATCTTTGGTCTTTTGATTGGCTTGTTGTGAACCTTTGGCACTTGTAAAACTTATAGACTAGAGCAAACTTGTTAGTCCAAATATTTGTGTTGGGCAATTCAACCACCAAAATCTATTTAGGAAAAGGTGTAAGCTTATTTCCCTTTCAATTTTCATTGTGAAATAACAAACTTTCATTTGCAGGTTTCATCGGTCCCTCACATTGAAGCATTCTAAACCCTTCGATCAGCGGAGGGTTATTGAACCGAAAGGCACCAGGGCGTGGAAGGAGGTTAGTTGGGACGGGACAGGGCATCGCACACCAGTTCTCACAGAGTTGGGGATTTGTTTGCGATTCGCCTACCCGGCGATGGTGATAGAGGGCGGTCAAGAGATAACTGATCATTACTGGGCTCATTGGGACCTCAAGCCGTACGGGAACGACGGGACACACACAAGAAAAGTGTGGGATTTGTTTTAGGTAAGTCTCTTGTGATATTCAAACTGAATTCAGATTTTGCATTTGTAAGTCTCTGATGATCTTCAAATTTGTAGGGCCAATTTCGCGTGTGCGACCCCAATACCTTGGATGATCCATATGTGCGTGAGGTATTCAATGGCTCAGCAGATAGAGTTGTAAAGGGCATGATGTATAAAGCACGATTGAGGGCCATCACGGTGTACCAAAAGCGTCAGGGGAACTATTGTGACGCGAATATGGCAAAGGAAATCTACCTAACGACTCAGCAGTACAAAGAGAGTGAGGTGGATTGGTTGAGCCACCATTCGGATGCTTGGGCGTGGATGTGAGAGTATTGGGCTTCTGAGGAGTTCCTAGCCATATCTAATAGAAATCGTATGAATCGGTTGAGCAAGCCAGGGGTCCACTTCTTCGGAGCAGATGGACACGTTGGCAAGGCCGCACGTATGGTGTGTGTCAAATTGTCTGGTCAATTGTTAATTGCATATACTTGTCTAGACTTTCTAATCATGTGTTGCAGGAGGCTCGAAATGGAGTGGAGCCTACTTTGCTTCAAGTCTTCGTCGAGGGACACAAGGGTCCCAATCCGAATCATTTGGAAATACTGAATGACAGTAATGCGACAGAGAAACTGGTAACTATGAAAATTGACTCTAACATGAACATGATATGCCTTTGTCTGTAACTTGGATGATTTTTTCACAGGCTCGCTACATTCAGAACGTGAGAGAGAAAATGGTCCAGAAGCGGACTGGCTCACTGGTGAGTTCGATACAGAGGCGGCTTATAAGGCTGGCGGAGGCGTGCCGCATGGGAGGTATTTGCGCCTGTCACGTTGTTACTGTTTAGTGACGTCTTGTTATTTACTACATATATATATGATACTCTTACAGGTTAGCAATCGGCGATGGTGTTGTCCCCCGTCGGAGTTACACTAGACGGTCCAATTTCTCAGCTGGGTCGAATCGACCCCGATGATCATTTGCACGTGAAGGAGAGCTGCTTGAGAAGATGACTCAGATGGAGGAGAGTATGGCGCAATATAAGCAACAAGTGCAGCAACAGATGCAATAAATGCAAAATTGGATGCTACATCAGGTATCAATTTTTTGTTATTTCGTTGTTTCTCAAGTCCGATTAACTGAAAAACTGATGAATAATCTATTTGCAGATGTACGGAGGTGTCGGAACTCAGTTTGGCATGCCAACTTATCAACAACCCCCTATCATCACACATCCGGTGTCTATACAATCATCGGATCGCTCCCCTGCAGCGGCGGATGGATCACAGGTACAATCGTCTACTAAACATCATTTGTCTGGTAATCATTGGTTGCTTGCTCTCTATGTTTCTGCATGTTTGCATGCACATGACCTATTTTAAACTTTTGTCATTCGCATGATCTATAGTTACTTTTATTGTTGATCACCGTAACTTCTTAATCATAAACAAGAGTGTGTCTTCTGTTTCAGGGTTCTGCAACTTCTGTCCAAGACCAATTGATGCCATCGAGTGTGATAGGAGGGCAAATGATGCGGTGAGCACCTCGCCAGCCAGGCATTTTGCCACCGATGCAAACACAGATGCCGTGGGGATTTCCTCCTCGCGGGCAATCACACTCACCAGGATTGCCCTCACTCACCAGGATCAGTACGTTAAGTTGATATCCTTTGTATTTCTATTTGCTTCGTTGTTTAAGCAGTTACTAGAAAACATGCATGTATATGTTGTAGTCTATGTATATGTTTAATTAGTTACTCGGTAAACTAACAAATGTTTGTTTCTTTTAAAGGGTTCAGGCTCACATCATGCTAGTCCGCCTTCGGATCAGAGCACGTTTATGGACTTATTGATGAACACAAGTGGCGGCGGCTCCAATGACCCACCAACGGAATGAATTAATATGTAGGCTTGTGTGGAACTTATTATCATTGTGTTTTGCATGGACTTGAAATTGTTTCAGATTGATTTGAACTTCTTTCTTATGGACTTGAACTTGTATGAATATTGAATATGGTGCTTGTGTTATGATATATTGAATATGGTGCTTGTGTTGTGATATATTGAATGTTGTGCTTGTATTGTGCTGTTATGGAGGCTTCCCATCCGGGGAGGGAGAAAAATAAAACCGGGTATTAAAAAAATTTATTCAGTAAGAGTGTCGACCCTCACATTCTTATATGCGCTCAGGTAGGCTGGTGACCGCACGCTCAGTAAGAGTGTCCGCCACGTCACTGGCCACACTCTTAACATAAGAGTGTCGGTTGCGTGTTGAACCGACACTCTTAACTTAAGAGTGTCGGTCTCCACACTTCTATACGAATAAGAGCGTCCATTTTAGAGTGTCGGCTAAGAGTGTCGGTCAACCGACACTCTTATACTAAGAGTGTCGGCTTATTTCAGTAAAAGCGTGGGTTTTTGGCCGACACTCTTTACCTTTTTTCTTGTAGTGAATACTTGTTTGAAGACAAAATATCTCAAACCAATGATATTTAGTACACATGTGCAGGACGCTAGTAATAAACAAAAACTTTGGGTTAGAGTGAAATTTCAAGTACTTAAAAAATGCAATAGTAACTACAAAACTATGGTATTCAAAACAAAGTTTTTTAAAGATAACAAACATCTCTCGTTCGGTAAAAGAGACTCACTCCGTTCAAAAATATTAGTCGTTGTAGTTGTTATAGTTATTAATTTTTGTGTCAATACTATGGCTCTATCTTAAAACTCTAAAAAAAATACTTTGCTGCTCCATCAAATTCACTTGAAACCCCTTTTTTTGCCGATGAATTTCAACTCATCCGTTTCACGGCGTGCAGTCTGGATGCTAACCTAGAGGGGACAGGTACCCACACCTCCTAATAATGATGGGAAGGAAGGGCGGCAGCAGAGCTAAAGAATCTAGGCCCCTCAGCTCCACGTTAGCGAATGAAAACCCTATTCCAGGCATGCTCGCTAGCACACATCTGTCGCAAGGGAAGTCGGAACGTGTTCATGTCCTCCACTCGATCCTGTTGTTACGCAACGACTAGCTAGAGACTGGCCGGCTCTGACGAATTTTTTTGTATTTTAGCCCTTAAATAGAAGTAAAATCACGTTTAGACCTAAAAAATTTTAAACTCAGTTTTGGACCCTTAGCTCGGCGCCACATCCTATGGCGCCGAGCTATGACGTGGCAGCAACGGCTAGTTGCGTCTAGGGCTGACCTGGCTCTGACGTGGTGGCGGCGCGGCCTCGTAGCTCGGCGCCACAGATCTTGGCGCCGAGCTACGAATTCCTATAAAACCGCCCGCGCGGCTGGCCGAGAGCAGCTCATTTCATCACATTTCCAAACTTCGTCAAAAATTGCTGGATTCAAAGATTTGAGTTGGTTCACTTCGTAGACCAAGGTATGATTTCCAACTGATTCGTTTTGTATATTGGGTTGTTAGGTTAATAATTTATATACACCTATTATATTATCATTTCGATTATTAGTTTGTGTAAACTTATTATAAAGCATAATAGGTACAAGTGATAATTATAATCGTTTATTAGATGAAGGACATGTACCGAGAGGCGTTGTGGCAGAAGAGAGGTCGTCCTCGGGAGTTATATCCGGACGTATCTAGTAAGGATGCTCCTGTTCCTTCTGAACTCCCCGTGCCTAACTGTGACTGTGGCAGACTGGCTTGGGTACATCAATCACAACATCCAGACACGGCTGCTCGCTGCTACTACCTTTGTTGCACTTTGGACGTACGTAGCTTATGACTTGTCACTTAATTTTGTTCGCATTCATTATTTTGTAGATATGTAATAGTGCATCTTTCCATTATTTTAGGGACATCAGAGGTGTTTCTTTTTCCAGTGGATCGATGGTCCTGATAAATTTGACCCTCGATATCTTCTTTTCGTTAATTGGTTGAGTGGAAGGACCAGTCATGAGCGTTTTAAGCGTTGGGTACCTCCTCCCCCTAATCCTCCACCAATGACGGATGCGGAGAAGGAGGTAGCAACAGAAAGACGGATGGACTCACCGTCTCGATGCGATTGTGGAGACCGTGCTGTCATCGACGAAGACTATGACAAGCAGTTCTGTTGTCCGAACATTGATTATGTGAGCCCATTCCTACGCTAAATGTATGAACTAGTTTTTATTTACAATTAATTACTAATTTTTTCTCCTGCAGCCATACGGGTGGCGTAAGTGTCGTTTCAGAGAGTGGTTGTATGGTCCTTTGTCCCATTGGCCAGAGCCAGAGGTAAAGGAAAAGAGATACATGGGGTGGGCGGCAGAAGAGGTCAAATTTGATCCAGTACTCTGCAAATGTGGTATTGAAGCTAAGTATGGATTAGTTCCTTCGGAGCTTGGTGTTGGATATTTTTGTGGACATATGGTCGATTACGATGAGGTTGGTATTTTTTTTGCACCAGATGTAATGTTATAGCGGTACTTACTATTTTTTTGTAGGAGACGAGGAAATGCAGTTGGGAGAGTTACGAGGACAAAGGAGAGGTGATGCGCACAATAGAGTCCAAGAGAATAATGGGACAGAAGATGCGTTGTGGATCTCGGCTCGTCGATTCGTACATTAACGATCGCATACGCGACATGCGTAGGGAAGCAAAATCTGCCTTTTATGATAGCCCGAAGCGTGCAGAGTATAGGAGGTTGAAGGCGGCAGATGAGAAGAGAGCACAGGATGCAAGGGAATGGGAAGCGGCTCAAGCCGAGAAACAGATGTTGGATAATCTTGCTGATCGCCTCAAGGGAAGTAAGTGAGATAAATGATATTATAATTATGTTAGTACAATTTATTTATCCTGACTTTGCTAACTTAATTTTCTCATTATATTTGTAGAGATTGGAAGCGGCGTAAACTATTTGGCCGATGAGGCGCATGCGAGATATGTTCAGGATAAAATGGCAACGGTTGAGCTGATGGAGGAGGAGGACGACGACACATCTAGATTGAGTGAGCTTATCGCCCTCGCAGAGGCAGGATTACATGAAGAAGATGAGGACGACACGTCAAGGTTGAGTGAGCTCATCGCACTAGCTGAGGCAGGATTACGTGCTCAAGAGGAAGAGGATGAGTTTATGTCTCAGGCCGCCGCAGAGGTAGAGGCAGCTTATTACAAGAAGAAGTTTGATGAGGCTGAGGCTGAGGATGAGCTATTCTCCCAAGCTGCAGATGAAGCAGAAGCCAATTATTA
The DNA here is from genome assembly GCA_029449295.1 of Zea luxurians. Lineage (NCBI taxonomy): Eukaryota > Viridiplantae > Streptophyta > Magnoliopsida > Poales > Poaceae > Zea > Zea luxurians. The sequence continues at coordinate 18,309,387 of JAOPSE010000029.1, forward strand.
CAAAAGAACTGGTGACAAGTGTGATGCAGGACAATGCAGCAAGTGGAATGAGGTTGTTGTTGAGGATTGCGCGACGGATGACTCCGAAGATGAGTTACTCATAGATTGTGATTCAGACTGAAGAATTGTAGCCTATTATGTAGTATTTACGTATCAAAAATAATTTAGAACTCTAAAGATGCGTTACTTATTGGTTATTATGTTTTTTATAGTTCACAAAAAAATTTTGCAAGAGTTCCCCTTGTTTTATTAACAACCACAGTTCAAATAATCACATATTATAAGACATATAAGCATTTCAACATATAATACATCGCAAAATAACATCGAATATAAAAACATCCACAGAGAATAGTTCTTCATACAATGTCCACAAACAAAGTCCAAAATACAAGTTCCACAACACATAGTCCAAAACACATAACATAGTTCATATTACAACGTCTCCAGCATGAGTCCAAATCACACAGTTTTCAGGATAGAGACCAACATCACAACAGTATTCATTTCCTCCTAGTCTTACCCTTGCCCTTGGCCCCAAGAGCGTCGGTGCCTGGAGTGTGAGGGTCTCGTGGACGCCTTCTACGTGGTGTCAGCTGTGATGGCTGAGTTGTAGGAGCATCCTGCAACTGAGACGGTCCAATCTCCACCTGACCTGCGGCGCCAGCGCCAGCGTCGTCGTCGTCGTCATCGTCCTCGTCGTCCTGGGCCACATTCTCAAACGTGTCCCGCGTCGATCGCGACGAGCTGAGTCCTGCTGTAGATGGTCCAACTGCAGAAATGGGAGGCTGAACATCCTGCTGCATACGAGGCACAGGCAGCTGCACGTCAACGCCCGCTAGAGACCGGCATCCACACCGAGCCGCTGCTCGACGAAGACGACGTGATACCCTCTGTAATCGAAATGTTAGTTAAAGACATATGTTACAACATACAAATAAACAAGTTTTCTGTTAGACATTGATACTCACTGATAGTAACGATAGCGTAGTAGTATCTGAAGTTCTCTGTGAGATACGCTCGAGTTCAACAACAGATACGAGCATAGAGTTTCCCTATCACAAGTTAAGACATTAGGATGCTCAAAACTAGACATAAAACATTGAATTGAAATCTCTAATTTTAGTAAAGAAATAGTTACCACTCTATCAAGGATTGGAGCAGCCTCAATTTGGGTCCCGTGCCGAGCAGCTATGTCGAAAGCTGTGTCTTCGTCGTCTGACGATTCTTGCTCGGCGTAGTCTGCAGCTGTCCACTGTCCCTTCAGCTTGCACCTAGTCACACCAGAATACCAAATCAAATACCTCCGGAAGTTGTAGTTTGTGTGCGCCTGGTCATTCTCATAGTTAAGATCCCCCTGCTGGTCCCATTCATCAATGTAATCACGATGGTGCGTCTCGAAGTCCGTGACCTTCTTTTGTCTCTGTCTGTCGAACCTGCAAAAGTTAGAACCATATATTAGCGACTAACTGATATTTCAATTATTAGTTAGAATAACAAGTGCATGTAGTAACTCACTTATGAAGTTCTATTGAAGTCGAGAATGGCTCCACCGGAAACTCCTGGCGCAATCCGAACTGTCGAGCAACTCTGTGGGGCAAGTGGTACTCAACAGCATAAAAACAGATGAGTGGACACCTCATGAGGTAGAGGTTCTCGTCTATTGAGCACATGCTGCTCAACTGTATGCTGGCGAAATATGGATCAAGATACGGTTGCCAAGTCACCTGCAAAAGTTTTAGAAAGCCCATGTAAGCACGCTGGTGTCGTGCGATAAAAGTAGAAAGGACATGTAAAAAGATAAAGGAGACAACTCACCATCGAAGGAGTAAGTGCGTCGAGCTCGTTTGAGTACTCCACGTAAGCACGCTGGTGTCGTGCGAATGGCTCCTCGACCTGGTCCCAGCGGTAAGCAGCCGTGGGCTTAAGCCGATGTCCGGCTACCACGAACCACTCACGAGGAGGAAACTCTCTGGGTCGCCCGACGGGTATGTGTGCCCACATCCACAGCTGTAGTAGGTAGACACATCCACCTAAGCTGGCAGTCCTCGACGAACGACGACAAGCCTCGCAAAGTTGCCTGTACAGGAAGACCAACACTGCTGAAGCCCAGCTGTAACCTCCGGTCGTATCCCAGTCAGTCAGGCAGGGCAGAAACATCCATGACGCGTTGTCGCCTGTCGCGTCTGGAAAAAGAACTGAACCAAAGAGATGGAGAATCCAAGCTCGACAATGGTATCCAACCGTCTGCTCATCTGCACCAGGTGGACACTGCCCAAAGGTCTGCCTAAGCCAGGTCAGTGGGACTCCGGTGTTGTGGCTACCTCGTAGCTCATCCGGAAGCAGTCTCCCAAGAAAGGCCTCCACCCTCTGCCTCCAACCGCCTGGTGATGCCTGACCGGTCACTGGACGACCCATAATGCTGAGACCAAGAATCTTCTGGCAATCTTCAAGCGTCACGGTCATCTCACCGCAGGGAAGGTGGAAAGTGTGAGTCTCTGGCCGCCACCTATTGGAAGACAAACGAATACAAAATCATTAGTATGCAAAGTAGATTTGATAATTGTAAATATTAAACAACTAGAGAAGTCTTTACCTGTCGACCAGAGTCGTCAACGCCGCTGGGTTGAAAGTGGGCAGCCCACGGCGGACCTGGTACGATAAGACGTCCAAGCCAGCCCTCTGTAGGAGAGGAGTGTACCTCTCATCGTACCTCATCTCCTCCAGAAACCGGTCGTGGGTCCGGACCCGCAGAACGGGCAACACCTATCAATCAAAAGAATTTTCGTTAGTCAAATATAGGTCGCATATATTAATTCGAAAATTTAATTTATGTACAAAATATTACCTCTCCCTCTACGGTGAGACGGCCCCTGTGGTGCTCGTCGTAGTGAGGGTCCAGCAAGTGGAACTGCGCCATCCTGCAAATTAAGATATCAACATATTAGAATATAACTTGTGTACAAAGTGTAACAAAAACATCGACATATTAGAATAAAATTTGTGTATAAAAAAATATATCACACCTGACTAAGTGTCCAAATGCATGTACGTGAGTTGTGGCCAAGTCTACCGCATTTTCCGCATTCATTCTGCTCTGGGTCCACGAGAAAGGGGGACGCTCGACCTCTCCTACTGCGACCAGAAACCTGATCCATAACCATGTTGCACCGGCTCCTTTTCCTACTACCACGTTTGTCCCATCGATGCGCTGGATCAGCAACGTATACCGGACCGGTGTACGTTGGCCATTGTGACTCATCAAGAAATGGCTCAAAACGAGGGCTCCAGGTACGTACTAAGCTCTCTACACTGAACTCAGAAGGTATTCTGCTCTCAAATGCAAAGTTACGATGACGTGCGGCCGCAACATAATGAGAACATGGAAAATGGTATTGTCTAGGTTTACCACATCCGCACCAGAATGCATCAAGTAACACGACATGTGTCCTCGAAGGTCGCACCTCACCGTTGGAAGTTATGCCGCCTAGTGTTGTTACCTCGTATTTACCCAACTCCTCATCAAAGCATTGTACCTCATGTCTATGGGCACGTTCCTTTGCATTATTAAGGTGTGATGTTGGTTTAGGTGCCCATCTCTGCCCTCGGGTCTGCATTGCCTTGGCCTGCGCGTGTCTCTCATTAAACCAAGCCACAAGCCTATAAAAAGTGAATGTTACTATAGCATTGGCTGGCATGCCCCGTATACCCTTGAGCACACTGTTAAATGACTCGGCCATGTTGCTAGTCTGAAACTCGAACCGCCAGCCACCTTCGTCGTAGGCCCTTGTCCATTTGTGCGGTTCCCTCAGCAATCCAGCAATCCAGTTCTTACCTTCAACATTTGTTGCATCTTTTAGTTCCTTCAACTTATCCTCGAAAAACGAAACCTCCAACTGTCGACATACCTCCTCAAAAAGGGGGAAGTTAGCCTTGCTATGATCCTTTCGAAGAAGATTTTCTGCTAGATGTCGAGTGCACCATCTGTGGTGCATGGGTGCGTAGCCAGGAATCTGCTCTTGCACTGCATTAAGAATACCTTGGTGTCTGTCAGATATGACACCAACCTCGCGTCCAGGGCCTACGACATGGATGCGTACAAGCCGCAAGAACCAAGACCAACTATCTCTGTTCTCTCTCTCCACCAAAGCAAATGCCAAAGGAACCAGTGCGTTGTCTGCGTCGCATGATATGGCAACCAACAATGTGCCCTTATACTTCCCAAGCAGAAAAGTACCATCAATAGAGAGCACGGGACGACAATGCTTGAAGGCCTCTACGCACTGCGAGAAACACCAGAAAGCACGAAAAAATATCTCTCTGCCGTTCCTCCATTCATTAGGTTTGGGGATGTACTCGTAATGCATGCCTAGGTTTTTTGCTTTCATTGCATTGAACAATGCTGGTAACTTCTCATAACCCTCCTCCCAATCCCCGTATATCATCTTCCATGCTCGCTGCTTTGCCCTCCATGCTTTCCCATATTTGATCTTGTAACCAAACAGCTCCGAAGTCATGGTCATAATTGACTTCACCTTCAAGTTTGGCTGACCCTTCAATATCCCCAATATCCTTTTCGCAATCAGGGTAGATGTCAACTGACGATGCTTAGTGCTCAGCTCTGTCTGGGCACAAGTGTGTGGACCTACAATTTTGGTGATCTTAAACTTTCCGGTGTCCTTCTGCCTTCGGGCACATACCCTCCAATTACATTCCGACACCTCGCACACAACAGTGTAACGACGCTGTGCATACGAATGTCTCACCTTGAACGGCCTCTTCCGGTTCACTGAATATTCCTGTAGCCATCGTCTCAGTGTAGGCAGGTCCTTGAAAAGTAAGCCTACCTTAATCTCAATGCTGTCGGCGTTATCCGGAGCCTCTAGCAGTTCATCGTCACGTCCTTCAACATAAGCACGGGTGGAATGACTTAAACTGCTAAATTCATGTACTGCAGGGTCTCGCTCCGGACACAAACGTCTTATGAGTTCAATTTCTTGCTCCGTCATTTCTTGAACCGGACGGTCATCATCAGAATCTAAGGCCCGTGCAGCCTCATATGGTTCCTCCTCATCCTCAATCTGAACATCAACACTATTGGATGCCCTGCATATGTTGTCCATATTATATGACACAGGCACATCAAGATAAGCAGCATTATCCATATGTGGAGATCCTGCATCGTGTCGGAGCAAGAAAAACCACATTAAAAAGTCTAATCAAACGAAATAACGATGGATACGAACAATGTGTCGAAGACACTTACTAGGATGATCGTGCACTGGATCCTGGGTCAATGGGATCTCTTGGGGGGTACCACCGCATTAGAAGCCCCACAAACGCCAGGAAGAGGACGAGAAATCCCATACTCGTGCGGACCCGATTGAGCATCGGGCACAACAACCACTTCTTCATGAAGCTCTACCAAAGGAGCTTCAATACGAGATGCATTTGGCATTTGTGGAGACAACCCGACTGGACCATCGCAATGACTAACAGGTAACTTTTGAACAACCACATCCAAACATGGTGGAACCATCGTCTTCACAATTCTTAAATATATCACCCAATCATCTTCTGAGGTAATGGAGATCAACCGTCGGACAACTGTTCCATATGTAATATGGGACAACAAACCCTGAATTGATATTCTAGGGTCGTTTATGTCGCAACTAATCTCCTCACAAGCTCGAGCCAAAAGCTTGTCAAAAGATGGTCTTTCATCGAACAACATGGTCACGATCTTCATACCATCAAAAGTAACACTCCCATAAGCATCTATCTCCACCCTTCCTCCATGGTATAGTGTTACTAGGCTGTCCATCTATTACAAAAATGGATTACTAACTCAATAATGGCTATATACTTAAGCCTACTAACGTACTAAGTAATAAATATATATTAACTAATAACTATACAGTAAATATTAAATGAACACATCAAACGAAATTACATAATCTATAAGTAATGTACGAAAACAATGTATACCTGAACGCGTACGAGTCCAGCTAACGGTGGAGAAGGCTAAGTCGGACGAACACCTACGTACAAAAAAAACCAATTGTCAGTAAAAAATTTGGCAGCACCTCCCCTGTAAAGTGATGTTTATAGAACCTGCGAATAAACGACAACACGATGGTTGCCAACACAGAAAACATGTAATATCAATGCGCTAAACAAAATGGTAACTATATAATCACTAAGAATTTACTAAACACTAACAATATACTACGCAACAAACTAGCTAACTATTTTAATAAACACTAACAACAAAATATCTAACTATTTACTAAACAATAAATAAGTGGATACCTAACTAATTACTACTTAGTTTACAAACTAAGGAATTAAAAAAATACTGGTCGGCAGTGGGGGCGGGAGCTACCGGGGCCGGAGCGGGCGGTGGCCGATCGTTGGCCGGACTCCGGGCGGCGGGGACTGGTCGGCAGTGGACTGCGGGCGAGCTCGGGGTGGCAGTGGACTGCGTGGGGCGGGCGGCGGCGAGCCGGGCCGGAGCTGGAGCGGGGCGGGTGGCCGGCGGCAGGGACTCCGGGCGAGCTCGGGGCGGGCGGGCGACAGCAGTGACTCCGGGCGAGCTCGGGCGGAGCTCGAGCGGGGATCGCGGCGGCGAGCCGGAGCTGGGCCGGGGCGGGCGGGCGGCGGCGAGCCGGAGCTGGGCCGGGCGGCGGCGATTTGTGGACGGCGGCGGCGATTTCGTAAACGGCGGCGGCGGCGTGATTTGGAATGAGCAGAGAAGAGAAGAAACGCGCAGAGAGAAGGCAGTTTGCGGGTTTTTCCTAGCTCGGCGCCAAGATCTGTGGCGCCGAGCTAGGTGCCACGCGGGACTGCCACGTCACGAAGCTCGGCGCCATAGCCTATGGCGCCGAGCTGTATTACCTCGGCGCCACAGGCTGTGGCGCCGAGCTTCGGATCCAAACGTGCAAATAAAATTTCTGGGGGTCCAAACGTAAATTTTTGACTCGAAAGGGGCTAAAAAACAAAAAATTCGGCCGGCTCTGTTTGATTGAGCTAGCTTCTTTCAATTCGTACGGTTCGTACACCAAGTATGGTTTTGTTCATGCATCATAACCTCAGGTCATTGCAAACCTGAAGAATTGTAAACCTGAAGAATGAAGATGGTAGACGATGTAGTATGTACTAGTGAGTGAGAGTGACTATGGGACAGGCTGCTTGGTCGTTGGTCAGTACTAGTGAAGGTGGCATTGGAGATGCTGCATCAACGTGGTACCTACTCTGAGGGTGCCAGACTATCCAAACAAGAAGAAAGAGAGCATTGGAGCGAGGGCCGGAGGTCACGGAGAGCAGAGAACCGCATCATTGCGTTCTGTGGCGAGCGTGTTATTATCAGCTTTTGAGAAGCGCAATGCCATTTTCTTCTTTGTTTTTTTTTTTAACTTTCTTTCTTGGGCTTGTATCGAGCGCGGCCTGCCTCCGCATCCATCCAATGAATGATCCATGGCCATTGCCATCCAAACTCCAAAGGCACTTTTGGTTGCCACGCACGCACGCACAGCTAGCTCGTCACTGGCACCGGGCCCGGAGGCAAGTCTGCGTCTGCGTGGGCCCCCTTGCTGACCACAGAGGGGACGGGGCCCAGGCGTCAGCGTTGGAGGGTCCACAGTGCGTAGTCCAAGGGAACGGCGAACGAGCGACGACGACCCCGGCGCGGCGGCATCCTGCACAGCACTAGCCAGCCAGCCGCCTAGGGTGGGGGACATTCCTTCGCTGCGCTCGCCACAGTGTCTCCGCTTTCCCCGCTCTCTTTTGGCCCTTTCGATGCAAATGCTTGGAGCAAGTAGAATTTGTTGTTCCTCGAGCCTACACCGCAGAATATTTAGCGGCCGCAACCACAGCACGCTGCAACTTGCCCATTTTTATATGACTGCCACAAACAGATTATTACTACCAGTTGCTTCTTGCAAACGATTTCAGCTTTTCTATGGCAAAGTGATTTATCGTTTTTTTGTTGTTGCGATATACTAGTTACTATGTAATTAACACTACTGCATGCACAGACGATTTTTTACGATCACATGCCACCTTTCATATCAATTGCACGCTCACATGCCAATTAAACACATTTTAAAAATAAGAATGTTTTAAAATAGTTATGTACTCCCTCCGTTTCGTTTTAGTTGTCGCTAGATAGTGCAAAATTAAACTATTCAGCGACAACTAAAAAGAAACGGAGTAATATACGACATATTTAATATTTTAAAATAGGTGTGTATAGGATATGGTGCTAATATTTATTTAGGTTGTTAAACACATTATAAAAATTAAGAATAAAATTTTGTATGTTTTTTTGTGTATTATTTGTTCTCTATAACAAAAAAGTAAAAAAACCATCTGAATCTGTATCCAAATTTTCTATCTATTGTATGAGAAAATATAAAATAAATTGGAGGTTTATTTTTTATGAATCTTAAAAGTTTAATGCTAAAAACAAGAATACAAATTTAAATAGTTGATTCTATATCCAATTTGTTTGTAATCGAAGAAAAAAGACAGAAATAGTAAAATCCGAATTAGTATCCAAATCCATCTTGCAAATATGCCGAGCTCCCAATAACTCTTTGCTAGGATTTCACTTGTGCGCTCCCTTTCTGCCCTCGCACACGGCACTAGCTGGCGAAGTAGTGCGGCACTTTGGTGGTGGAAGACTGTCGGCGTTTCGAGACCGGGGGGTCCCTAAGCCGACGTGTGAGTGTGCCGCGTGCCCCAGCCCAGATGGGTCGAGCGCGTGGGCGAGCGCGAAGGGGGGAAGCGAGGTGGCCGGAGACGGGCGTGAGAGAGGTGGAAATCCCGCGGCCTTCGTGTTCGTCCCGCGCCCAGGTCGGGTGCGCTTGCAGTAGGGGGTTACAAGCGTCCACGCGGGTGAGGGAAGCGAGCGGCCCCAAGAGAGCGCCTGCCCCGTCCTCGTCCCCGCGCGGCCAACCTCCTCTAAGAAGGCCCTGGCCCTTCCTTTTATAGGCGTAAGGAGAGGATCCAGGTGTACAATGGGGGTGTAGCAGAGTGCTACGTGTCTAGCGGGGGAGAGCTAGCGCCCTAAGTACATGCCAATGTGGCAGCCGGAGAGATCTTGGCACCCAGCTGGTGTGGTGTCGTGGCTGTCGGAGGAGCAACGGAGCCTGGTGGAGGGACAGCTGTCGGAGCGGTTGGGTCTTTGCTGACGTGCCCCTGCTTCCGTAAGGGAGCTGAGAGCCGCCGTCGTCACGGGGCCAGCGGGGCGCCATCATTGCCTATCTGGCGGAGCTAGCCAGATGGGACACCGGTCTTGTTCTCTACGGCCCGAGTCGGCTCGGGGTAGGGTGATGATGGCGCTTCCTGTTGACGTGGCGGGCTTGTGCCCTAGGTCGGGCGACGTGGAGGCTCCTCCGAAGCCGAGGTCGAGTCTGTCTTTCATGGCCGAGGCCGAGCCCGAGCTCCTGGGTCGGGCGAGGCGGAGGTCGTTCGGCAGAGGCCAGGGCAGAGTCCGACCCCTGGGGTCGGGCTAAGCGGAGTTCGTCGTCTTCCGGGGCCTAGCCCGAGTCCGAGCCCTGGGTCGGGCGGAACGGAGTTCGCCGTCTTCCGGGGCCTTAGCCCGAGTCCGAGCCATGGGTCGGGCGGAGCGGAGTTCGCCGTCTTCCGGGGCCTTAGCCCGAGTCCGAGCCCTGGGTCGGGCGGAGCGGAGTTCGCCGTCTTCCGGGGCCTAGCCCGAGTCCGAGCCCTGGGTCGGGCGGAGCGGAGTTCGCCGTCTTCCGGGGCCTTAGCCCGAGTCCGAGCCCTGGGTCGGGCGGAGTTCGCCGTCTTCCGGGGCCTTAGCCCGAGTCCGAACCCTGGGTCGGGCGGAGCGGAGTTCGCCGTCTTCCGGGGCCTAGCCCGAGTCCGAGCCCTGGGTCGGGCGGAGCTTCCTATGGCGCCTTTGGCAAGGCCTGACTGCCTGTCAGTCTCACTCTGTCAAGTGGCACTGCAGTCGGAATGGCGCAGGCGGTGCTGTCCTTCTATCAGACCGGTCAGTGGAGAGGCAAAGTGACGGCGGTCACTTCGGCTCTGCCGGGGGGCGCGCGTCAGGATAAAGGTGTCAGGCTACCTTTGCGTTAAATGCTCCTGCGACTCGGTCGGTCGTCGCGGCGATTTAGTCAGGGTTGCTTCTTAGCGAAGGCAAGGCCTCGGGCGAGCCGGAGATGTGTCCGCCGTTAAAAGGGGGCCTCGGGCGAGACGGAAACCCCTCGGGGTCGGCTGCCCTTGCCCGAGGCTAGGCTCGGGCGAGGCGTGATCGAGTCGCTCGTATGGACTGATCCCTGACTTAATCGCACCCATCAGGCCTCTGCAGCTTTATGCTGATGGGGGTTACTAGCTGAGAATTAGGCGTCTTGAGGGTACCCCTAATTATGGTCCCCGACAGTAGCCCCCGAGCCTCGAAGGGAGTGTTAGCACTCGCTTGGAGGATTTCGTCGCACTTTTTTGCAAGGGGACCAGCCTTTCTTGGTTGCATTTTGTTCCGGTGGGTGCGCGCGAGCGCACCCGCCGGGTGTAGCCCCCGAGGCCTCGGAGGAGTGGTTTCACTCCTTCGAGGTCTTAATGCCTTGCGTAATGCTTCGGCTGGTCTGGTGGTTCCCTCATGCGAACTGGCCGTAGCCCGGGTGCACGGTCGGGGCCCAAGTTCTCGGGCTGGTATGTTGACGCTGTCAACGGTTCGGCCGGAGCCGGGTTTGCGAGAGCAGCCCCCGAGCCTCCGCACAGGGCGAGAGGGCGATCAGGGACAGACTCGGCTTTTTTACATACGCCCCTACGTCGCCTTTCCGCAAGGAGGAGGGGGGAAGAGCGCCATGTTACCCTCGATGGGCACCGAACATGGTGTCTCCGGTGAGCTGCAAGCGGGTAATCCGAGTGGACGTCCGTGCCCCGTTCGTTGGGGGTCGGCTAGGGGCCCAGAGGCACGCCCAAAAGTACCTGCGGGTGATCTGCCGGACCCGGTCCCCTGGCGACGGGGTCCGAGGGCTCGATGCCTCCCTCCGATGGGATTCCGTTACAAAATCGCTCCCGCTGGTCTCGGAAATGTCCTAGGGTACCTCGGGAGCGCAGCCCGAGCCTTGGTTATGTATCGAACGTACCCCTGGTCATCTCTCGCTCGGTGTTTGAGGCGACTGTGAACCCTTCGGGGGCCAGCCTTCGAACCCCTGATCAGTAATGGGCGCGGAGCCCGAGTAGCCTGAGGTGGCCGTGGAACCCTTCGGGGGGCCGGCCTTCGAACCTCTGACCAGTAGTGGGTGTAGGGCCCACGCGATCTGAGGCGGCTGTTGAACCCTTCGGGGGGCCAGCCTTCGAACCCCTGATCAGTAAGGAGGCTCGGAGCCTGGTTCCTTCACGGGGAAGGACCCCTTTCGGGGTATCCCCCTTTCCCGGTCCCTGTCGCAAGAGATAGAGAAAGAGGAAAAAAGGATACGAAACCGAACGACGCGGCGTACCTTTTTTGGCGCGGTTGTTTCGGCGAAGGCGAACCGTCGCCCGCTGCGCCTGCCAGAAGCGCCGCCTGTCCAGCCGCGGAGTTAATGCGACGGGGCGAGTAGTTGGCGGGGCTGCCATTGCGCGTGCGCGAGCCGTTCGAGGAACGGCCGTTTCGCTTCGCGTTTTTGAATCCCGCGTCCGGTCCGGGCGGAACGTTGGAACCGTCTTCGCCTTGGTCTTTATATACCCCGGAGAGGGCCCGGTGACGGTTCTTTGCTCCGCTTCCTGCCTCTTCCTTTAGGCTTTCGCAACCCGAGAAACTTTAGCCAGAGAAGAGGAATACGTCCTTCCTGCCCCTTGCGCCACCACCCCTTCCGTTTTGGTGATGGCTGATCGGGTGACCATAATCTCCCCGCGCGACCCGTGGCCTTTTTCCACGGTGACGGCGAGAGATTTGGAGGAGCTGGTCGGCGAGGGTTTGCTTCGCCCTCTCACTGATGAGCAGCGGCCAGAATGGATTCCTCCCACGGGCGGAGTCGCTCCATCCCCACCGCCGGGGTACGTTGTGAGCTTCGTCTCCTTCCACGAGCGGGGATTCGGTGTGCCGACGAGCCGCTTTATGCGGGCCATCGTGTTCCACTATGGGGTGGAGTTGCATAACCTCACCCCCAACTCCATCTCGCAGGCCGCTATCTTCGTAGCGGTGTGCGAAGGGTATTTGGGGATCGCCCCCCATTGGGATTTGTGGACTCATCTCTTCTTCGCCGAGCTTTTTGCCTTGCCGACGGGGGAGAGGAAGGTCCGTGCAGCGGTGCGGGCCGGCGGCTGCACCCTCTTGTTGAGGCAGTCGCGGGCGTCGCAGTACATCCCTGCCGTCCTCGTGTCCTCGAACAAGGGGTGGCAGCGCCGATGGTTCTACCTCCGGAATGACGGTGAGTTGCTCCCGCCGTTCTCCCAGCGGGTAGTCACCGCCGCCACCGACACCTGGCGCCATGGGACTCCGCACGAGAGACAGAAGAACCTCGAACCCCTTCTCCAGGCCCTGAAGGCGTTGCGGGAGGGAGGACTCACCGCTGCGGGAGTGGTTGCCGCCATCCACCGCTAGAGAGTGCTTCCCTTGGCGGAGCGGCGGCTGCCGCTTTGGGAGATGACCCCGGAGGCTGACTGGGAGGGGTCACGAATGTCCCCTGATCCTCTTCCCTTCGACGCCCTCCAATGGCGGGTGTCGGCCGCGATGGGGAAGCCGGACCCCCACGCCTTCTCCCAGCTTCGGATGCGCCCCGACCAGGGGTGCGTGACTCTGGTGAGTGTTCACTCCTTCCTTCTTCATACACCGGGTTGCTCCTGGTTCTTACGATTGGGTTTCTTTCCCCCCTTCTTTAGGAGGTGGGGTGGCACAAGCTCTCCCTGCCACGGGTCCCGGAGGACGTGGTGGACCGGGCAGCACGGCGGGTCGCCGCGGAGGAGGAGAAGAAGAAGGACGCGGAGAAGGCCCGGGCCCGCGAGCGGAGGTGGGCTCGGGACGCCTTGGAGAAGCGCCGTCGCCAGCAGGAGAGTGAAGGACTCCCAAGGGAGCCGTCGCCAGAGACACCCGATGACGATGATGACGACGGTGATGAGGAGGAGGACGACATGGCCGCCCGTCTCGGCCTCAGCCCCGACTTGGGGTGTGGCCAGGAGCCGTCGAGCCAGCCCCCGAGCGGGCCGACACCGTCAGTCCCCGGAGTTGGAGCGTCGGGGTCCCGGCCCGAGGCACGCGGGCGACCCGAGAGGTCACCTGACCCCTCGGCTGGAGGAGCTGAGGTGGCTGCGGAGGGCCAGGTCAGGGCGTCTGCTCCCCAGGGGCCGCCGCTCGTACCGGCATCGCATGGGGGTGACCCTCAAGTCATCACGACCGTGCTCGGGCCATCTGCTCCCCGGGCGTCCAAAGCAAGGGTGGCGCCGAAGTTGCCGGCGAAGCGGACCTCGGCGGCTGTTTCGGGAGCCGGGATCCAAGAAACCTCCCCCCAGGCGCGGTGGATCATGGCCCGAAGTGGGTAAGTACCTCGGAATATCTTCGTCTTGGCTTCCCATTCATAGGTCTCGGCCATGATTTTCCCTTTCTCTTTTTTTTCTTTTTTATTCAGCAAGCGAAGCCATGGCCAGACCGACCTGGCACCCCGGAAGGCCCTTAAGACGGTGTCGGTCTGGGCGGCCAGCGCCGCCCCGGGCCTTGTCGTTCAGCCGACCCTTTCGCAGGGCGTTTCACCGCAGGGGGCTCGGGCGTCGCCTGTCTCTGGGGAGCAGGTTCCCGAGGCGGGCTCTTCTGCTGAGGCGACCATCGTGATAGGGGAGGCGGCTGGCGCCGACGTGGTCCCGAGCCCGCCTGCCGTGCCGGCCACGCTGGCGCCTGCCGCCACCGAAGTCACCGCCGTCCCAGTCGGAGAGCGACTGGTTGCTGCCAGCGTCGGTGCCCAGTGCCTCGGAAGAGGTGGGCGTGGACGCGCAATCCGTCCAGCCGGGCGGCAGCCTCGTCGCTGTGCGGCGGAGCCTCGAGGCCCGGCGCCAGTTGCTCCGATTCCGGACCCGCGAGGCCTCGGACCCTGTCTTCGTTCTCGACGATGAACAGGAAGACCAGTCCTGGGATGAGCTCCGCGAGCGTGCTGAAGCGACGGTGGGGTCGCTCCGGTCGTCGCTGGAGGTTCTCTGCAGGGACGTCCCCAAAATCCTCCAGGTAACGGTTTCAGGCATACCTTTTCCTTTCGGTGAGCGAGGCGTTCGTCGTGACGCCCTGTTTCCCTCCCCCAGGATCTGACGGATCGGAGCGCCGCCAAGTCGTCGTTCATCCGCCGCGAGGTCGATGTCTGGGGCTCGCTGCGATCCCTGAGGACCTCGCTCGCCAGGGCTACCGCGCGCCTTTCTCAGCAGGATGCCAAGATAGCGGACCTCCAGTTGCTCTGCGTTGATCTGAGAGCCGAGGCAGCAGCAGCGCGCGCGGAGGCGCAACGATAGCGGTTGGAGTTCGTCCAGGTCATCGAGGAGCGGGACCAATCTCAGGGCCGGGCTGCCGAGGCCGAAAGCCGGGCTGAGACCCTCGCGGCCGACCTGGCCGCAGCCCAAGTCGCGGCCTCGGAGCAGCGTGCCCGAGCCGGAGGTATGCCTTGGCCGTCCCTGGTTCTTATTCTTGTCTGTTTCTTCTGCTTGTGCTTGAGGTCTTTCTTCTGGTTGTTCGCAGAGCTCGAGTCCGCCCTTGACGAGTCCGCCAAGGCGCTCGCCGAGGCGCTTGCCGGAGCTGTCGAGCAGAGGGAGGCCGACCTCGTGGCCATGTCCGAGGCCGTCTCGGACGTTTATCGGATCCTTGGCCCCGGCGACATCCCTTCAGGAAGCTCCCCTCAAAGCCGCCTTCAAGCCTTGGGTGATTACGCGCGCGGCAAAGTCCGCGAGGCGCTACACCACGGCGTCAGGCGGGCCTTCGCCGTGCTCGCTTCCCATTATGTTGTGGACCTGGAACGGGTCAGTGAGGGGTATTGTCTTCCTGATGAAGACGAAGCTGCCCTAGCAGAAGTTCAGCGGCTCGACACGGTCGCCGCGGGTCCGAGCGCGGCGCTGGCGGCCACCTTTGAGGCGGAGATCCTTCCTCCTGCACCGTCGCCGGAAGCCGAGGTGGACCTTACCGACGGCGGGGGCAGAACTGAGGGCGCGGCTCCTTCCCAAGGCGGCGCCTGACTCTTGTTGGAACAGTTTCTGTTGGATGTGCGCCTTACCGCGGCCGCCGAGGCCTGAACACTTTGTTTTTCTTGCATGAAGTCGCACTCTCCTTTCTTTCAATTCGCGCGTCCGGCCTAGCTCGTCAATAATAGGGTGACTTCCCGAGTTGGGTCATTTTTCGTGGCAGGTGATGAGTGAGGTGTCCCTAACCCGGAGGTATAGGAGTTCCTCGGCTCAGTCGGCCTCGCCACTTACATGTACCCACGTTCGCCCCTTGGGACCCTGCTTCTGACATAGCCGGGAGAACGCCAAAGCCCCTTTTTGATCGAAAATTTTTGATGCGGAAAAGTACACCCACTCTCGACACGGAGGGGCGCAGCCCCCGGGCGTCATCCACGCAGAGGCCATTTGACGGGTCGGGCTCCTGCCCGAATATCCGGCGAGTGCTCGGCGACATCCCTCGGTATGCCGGACATGTCTGAGGGACTCCACGCAAAGACGTCGGCGTTTGCGCGGAGAAAGTCGACGAGCACTGCTTCCTATTTGGGGTCGAGCCCGGAATCGGTCCGGATCTGCTTGGAGGTGTCGCCACTGGGGTCGAGAGGGACGGCCTTAACCGTCTCCGCTGGCTCGAAATTGCCGGCGTGTCGCTTCACGTCTGGCACCTCTCTGGAGAGGTTTTCCAGGTCGGCGATGAGGGCCTCGGACTCGGCGAGGGCCTCGGCGTACTCCACGCACTCCACGTCGCATTCGAACGCGTGTTTGTACATGGGGCCGACGGTGATGACCCCGTTGGGGCCCGACATCTTGAGCTTCAGGTAGGTGTAGTTGGGGACGGCCATGAACTTCACGTAGCATGGCCTCCCCAATACCGCGTGGTAGGTTCCTCGGAACCCGACCACCTCGAACGTCAAAATCTCCCTTCGGAAGTTGGAGGGCGTTCCGAAGCAGACAGGAAGGTCGAGCCGTCCGAGGGGCTGGACGCGCTTCCCAGGAATGATCCCGTGGAAGGGCGCAGCGCCTGCTCGGACGGAGGACAGATCGACGCGCAGGAGCCTGAGGGTCTCGGCGTAGATGATGTTGAGGCAGCTGCCCCCATCCATCAGGACCTTGGTGAGCCTGACGTCGCCGATGATGGGGTCGACGACGAGCGGGTATTTCCCCGGGCTCGGCACGTGGCCGGGGTGGTCAGCTTGGTCGAAGGTGATGGGCTTGTCGGACCAGTCTAGGTAGACTGGCGCCGCCGCCTTCACCGAGCAGACCTCTCGACGCTCTCGCTTGCGATGCCGAGCCGAGGCATTCGCCGCATGCCCTCCGTAGATCATGAAGCAGTCGCGGACCTCGGGGAACTCTCCTGCTTGGTGATCTTCCTTTTTGTCGTCGTCGCGGGCCCTGCCACCCTCTGCGGGTGGCTCGGCCTTGTGGAAGTGGCGCCGAAGCATGACGCACTCCTCGAGGGTGTGCTTGACGGGCCCCTGATGGTAGGGGCACGGCACCTTGAGCATCTTGTCGAAGAGGTTAGCGCCTCCGGGGGACTTCCGAGGGTTCTTGTACTCGGCAGCGGCGACAAGGTCCGCGTCGGCGGCATCGCGTTTCGCTTGCGACTTCTTCTTGCCTTTCTTCTTGGTGCCGCACGGAGTAGACGCCTCGGGAGCCTCTTCCGACGGGCGGCCCTGGGGCTGCTTGTCCTTTCGGAAGATGGCCTCGACCGCCTCCTGGCCAGAGGCGAACTTGGTGGCGATGTCCATCAGCTCGCTCGCCCTGGTGGGGGTCTTGCGACCCAACTTGCTCACCAGGTCACGGCAGGTGGTGCCGGCAAGGAACGCGCCGATGACATCGGAGTCGGTGATGTTGGGCAGCTCGGTGCGCTGCTTCGAGAATCGCCGGATGTAGTCCCGAAGAGACTCTCCCGGCTGTTGCCGGTAGCTTCGGAGGTCCCAGGAATTCCCGGGGCGCACGTACGTGCCCTGGAAATTGCCGGCAAAGGCTTGGACCAAATCATCCCAGTTGGAGATCTGCCCCGGAGGCAGGTGCTCCAACCAGGCGCGAGCAGTGTCGGAGAGGAACAGGGGGAGGTTACGGATGATGAGGTTGTCGTCGTCCATTCCACCCAGTTGGCAGGCCAGGCGGTAGTCTGCGAGCCACAATTCCGGCCTCGTTTCCCCCGAGTACTTCGTGATAGTAGTCGGGGGTCGGAACCGGGCCGGAAACGGCGCCCGCCGGATGGCCCGGCTGAAGGCCTGCGGACCGGGTGGTTCGGGCGAGGGACTCCGATCCTCCCCGCTGTCGTAGCGTCCCCCACGCCTGGGGTGGTAGCCTCGGCGTACCCTTTCGTCGAGGTGGGCCCGACAGTCGCGACGATGGTGCTCGTTGCCGAGGTGGCCCGGGGCCACAAGCGCGGTGTTGCGCGTGCGCCCGGTGCAGACCGAGGCTTCCCGCATGAATCGGGAAGTCGCGACATGAGGTTCCGAGGGGTACCCCTACCTTCGGGAGGCAGAGCTCTCGGCCCGCCGGGCCACAGCGCCTTCCAGGAGATTCTTGAGCTCTCCCTGGATTCGCCGACCCTCGGTGGTTGATGGTTCTGGCATCGCGCGGAGGAGCATCGCTGCGGCTGCCAGGTTTCGACCGACCCCTCTGGATGCGGGTGGCGGCCTGTCCCTGACATCGTTGGCGACGCGGTGCTGGAAACCCTGGGGCAGGTGACGTATTTCTCCGGCCGGGGGTTGGCCCGCCCATACCTGTCCGACGTTCCGGTGGATCGACTCGAGCGCTCCTGCTCCCTTGTCGAGCCTGGCCTGCGCCCCGCGGACTTGCTTGAGCTGTGGGTCGTGACCCCCCGCCGGAACGGGGACCACAGCTAGCTCCCGCGGGATGTCGGCGCGAGGCACCGGCCTAGGGAGATCGCCGTCCTCCGGCATGCCGAGATGGTTGCCTTCGGAGGGATCCCCTAGCTCGACGTGGAAACATTCGCGGCTCGGGCCGCAGTCCTTGTCGTCAAGGCTGCGGCTGCCGTCGGAACATTCGGAGAGGCAGTAGTCACATGCGGTCATAAAGTCCCGCATGGCACTGGGGTTGCCAAATCCAGAGAAATCCCAACAGACGCTGGGATCGTCATCTTCCTCGGACCCAGAGGGCCCGTAGGTCGAGACGTCCGTCAATCGGTCCCAAGGCGACCGTATACGAAACCCTAGAGGGGTTGCACTCGCCTCAACGTGAGCGCCCGCTAAAGCGAGGTCGCTAGGCGGGTTGAGGCCGAGTCGGAATGACGTAGGATGGGAATCAGTCGGTACCTTTTGGTCGACGAGGAGCGACATAGTCACGTCGGGGACTGATTGCGCCGTCGTCTTGGGTACGAGGGCGACGTCTTGCAGGCCCTCCGCGAGCATGCTGGCGTCGTCCACTTGCTCGGGATTGGCGTGTCGCGGGGGGACGGCGCTCGCCTTCGTCTCAAACGCGAGGTCGACACCCGACACGCCCTCCGTTGGGGCGCTGGGGACGTCGATTCGCTCGACAGCCGACGGAGCGCGGCCTCCCGCTCGGCCTTGGTTGCCCCGCCTCCTCCTCCGATGGCGGGGGAGAGGACGGGGCGAGCTCGAATGTTGTTCTTCCACCACGCTGGGAAGACGTCGTCGATTCCGCCGCCGGCGGGCGGGCTGTCGGCCGCCATTGTCGTCATCGCGCGGCGGTGGAAGGAGTATCATGTCGTAGCTGCCGTCGAGAGACATGAACTCGAGACTCCCGAAACGGAGCACCGTCCCAGGTTGGAGAGGTCGTTGGAGACTGCCCATCTGGAGCTTGACGGGAAACTGCTCGTCAACACGCAGCAGGCCCCTACCTGGCGTGCCAACTGTCGGCGTTTCGAGACCGGGGGGTCCCTAAGCCGACGAGTGAGTGTGCCGCGTGCCCCAGCCCAGATGGGTCGAGCGCGTGGGCGAGCGCGAAGGGGGGAAGCGAGGTGGCCAGAGACGGGCGTGAGAGAGGTGGAAATCCCGCGGCCTTCGTGTTCGTCCCGCGCCCAGGTCGGGTGCGCTTGCAGTAGGGGGTTACAAGCGTCCACGCGGGTGAGGGAAGCGAGCGGCCCCAAGAGAGCGCCTGCCCCGTCCTCGTCCCCGCGCCGCCAACCTCCTCTAAGAAGGCCCTGGCCCTTCCTTTTATAGGCGTAAGGAGAGGATCCAGGTGTACAATGGGGGTGTAGCAGAGTGCTACGTGTCTAGCGGGGGAGAGCTAGCGCCCTAAGTACATGCCAATGTGGCAGCCGGAGAGATCTTGGCACCCAGCTGGTGTGGTGTCGTGGCTGTCGGAGGAGCAACGGAGCCTAGTGGAGGGACAGCTGTCGGAGCGGTTGGGTCCTTGCTGACGTCCCCCTGCTTCCGTAAGGGAGCTGAGAGCCGTCGTCGTCACGGGGCCAGCGGGGCGCCATCATTGCCTATCTGGCGGAGCTAGCCAGATGGGACACCGGTCTTGTTCTCTACGGCCCGAGTCGGCTCGGGGTAGGGTGATGATGGCGCTTCCTGTTGACGTGGCGGGCTTGTGCCCTAGGTCGAGCGACGTGGAGGCTCCTCCGAAGCCGAGGTCGAGTCTGTCTTTCGTGGCCGAGGCCGAGCCCGAGCTCCTGGGTCGGGCAAGGCGGAGGTCGTTCGGCAGAGGCCAGGGCGGAGTCTGACCCCTGGGGTCGGGCGAAGCGGAGTTCGTCGTCTTCCGGGGCCTAGCCCGAGTCCGAGCCCTGGGTCGGGCGGAACGGAGTTCGCCGTCTTCCGGGGCCTTAGCCCGAGTCTGAGCCCTGGGTCGGGCGGAGCGGAGTTCGCCGTCTTCCGGGGCCTTAGCCCGAGTCCGAGCCCTGGGTCGGGCGGAGAGGAGTTCGCCGTCTTCCGGGGCCTAGCCCGAGTCCGAGCCCTGGGTCGGGCGGAGCGGAGTTCGCCGTCTTCCGGGGCCTTAGCCCGAGTCCGAGCCCTGGGTCGGGCGGAGCGGAGTTCGCCGTCTTCCGGGACCTAGCCCGAGTCCAAGCCCTGGGTCGGGCGGAGCTTCCTATGGCGCCTTTGGCAAGGCCTGACTGCCTGTTAGTCTCACTCTGTCAAGTGGCACTGCAGTCGGAATGGCGCAGGCGGCGCTGTCCTTCTGTCAGACCGGTCAGTGGAGAGGCGAAGTGACGGCGGTCACTTCGCCTCTGCCGGGGGGCGCGCGTCAGGATAAAGGTGTCAGGCTACCTTTGCGTTAAATGCTCCTGCGACTCGGTCGGTCGGCGTGGCGATTTAGTCAGGGTTGCTTCTTAGCGAAGGCAAGGCCTCGGGCGAGCCGGAGATGTGTCCGCCGTTAAAAGGGGGCCTCGGGCGAGACGGAAACCCCTCGGGGTCGGCTGCCCTTGCCCGAGGCTAGGCTCGGGCGAGGCGTGATCGAGTCGCTCGTATGGACTGATCCCTGACTTAATCGCACCCATCAGGCCTCTGCAGCTTTATGCTGATGGGGGTTACCAGCTGAGAATTAGGCGTCTTGAGGGTACCCCTAATTATGGTCCCCGACAAAGATGTTGCCACAATATAATCCAGACATGTTCGCTTCGGATTAAAGCTAATTGTTTAGACTAGTATAACTATAATTTATAGAGACAAAACACTGTAAAAACAATAGAAGATGATATGAATTAAAGCCAGACTGAAACAGGAATGAGTTACAACAAGGGCCAAAGACATAATTCTAGAAGTCGTGTCTTTCTCTAGAAGTCGGAGGATGATGTTTAGGGTTGACCATCTTCACCATCATCACTTTCTTCTTCTTCCTCTTCTTCACTTGAGGAGCTCAGAGTGGGAGCCTTCTTGTTGCCTTTCTTCTTTTCATCACATGCAAAAGCATATGGCCTTGAAGAAGTTAGCTCCTCTTGACCCATCTTTCGCGACATTTCAAATACAACAATATTTCCAATCACAATTGTTGGGGTCATTGTGCTCAAGTCTTCCATGTTGCAAAGAATGCTGATGATGCTCCCATATTTTTGTTGTGGTAGCAGAGAGATAATCTTCCTCATAATGTCCGCATCACCTAGCTTATTAATTCCAATAGATTTGAGCTCATTGATGATTAGATTCAAACGAGAATATATTTCTCTAACAAGATCATTATCTTTCATGGCAAAAGAATTGTAATCATTTAAGACTAGGCAATGTTTTTGCTCACATACATTTGATGTACCGCCATGGAGCTCATGCAATTTTAGCTAAATCTTGTTAGCAATTTTTAATGTAAATACTTGATTGAAAATTTCCATGCTAACAGATTCATACAAGCAATTTTTTGCTCTAGCGTTCAAATAAATATCTTTTTCCTCACTCATGGTGAGCTTCTCGGGATTCTTAGGTGGTTTCATCTCATCACGATTGACTCTCCAAACACCTAGATCAACGACTTCTAGGTAACAAGCCATTCTAGCACTATAATATGGGAAGTTAGTGCCGTCAAAGTGTGGTGGCCTATGGGTATCCATCCCCTTCCTCTAAAAAGCGTCTGCTCGAATAACAGTGAAACTAAAACATTTCAAATAAGCTAAACCAGGCTTTGATACCAAATGAAGTAAACGGTGACGCCTAAAAGAGGGGGGGGGGGTGAATCAGGACTTCTAAAACTTCTTTCTAAACTAGGCCACAATTAAATCCCTAGAACAAAACCTATGCAAATAGACAATCTAGAATGTGCAAACTAGGTTTAATCTATGTGTTGCTATCTCTACCGTAAAGCCTAAGTTTCAATCTTAAAAATCTAACTAGAAAGGAGAGATTGAAAACATAAGTACTTAATGTAAATGCAGAAGGTAAAGAGCAAGGGTAGAGATGCAAATTCTCGTGGATGATACTGGTATTTTTACCAATGTATCTAAAACCACGCAAGGTCCTGACTAATCCTCGTTGGTGCCCCTACGCAAAGGGTAGCCCACGCGAGGACCAAGCACCTCGGTCGAGTAACTCTGTAGAGAGCTACGGGCCTCCTCCGCACGCAAGTGGTGCTCCACTTTAGGCTCCTCTCAGACACTACCCGCCGTCTCCACTATCAAGCTTCCGACCAAAATGCTAGGATCTCGTTCCCTCTGGTACACGATGGCGGTCGTGACACAAACTCGGTTGTCACGGTCTTGCAAGACTCTCGCCCCACTCGATACAATTACAATGGCTCGCGTAAGAGCCAAGGGGTTGTGTGGTTTTTTGAAACTCACTCAACTTACTAGGAACAACCTAGAGCAAGCACATAGCATTCTAACTAACCTACGCACTTCACAAAGGACGTACGCTAATCGACGAGTGATTCTATTAAGCACTTGGGTGTTTGAGCACTTAGAAATGTCTATAACATGTGTTGGAATGTTGCTTGGGCTCCCCCACCTTCAAATGGCTGGTTGGATGGGTATAAATAGCCTCCCCCTCAATTATAGTCGTTTGACAGAAAAGATGATGCTTCTACCGTCGGACGCACCGGACAGTTTGGTGCACATCGGACATGTCTGGTGCCCTTGCCACGTCAGCCGACCATTGAGGTTTGTAGCAGTCGACCGTTGGAGCCGACTGTTGGCAGACTCTCTAGTGTACACCGGACAGTCCGGTGCTACAACACCCAAGAGTCCCTACTTGTGGGCCTCTCCACACAGATTGTCTGGTGCACACCGAACATGAACTGTTCACTATCCGGTGTGCCATCACAGCACTGCTGACTGCCCTCTTCTTGGATTTCTTCACTTTTTCCTTTGGTTTCATTTGATCTTGAGTCTTAGACTTCTACCCATCTTTTAGGTCTTCTTTTGAGGTGTTGCATCCTCAGAGCCTTAGTCCAATCCTCTCCGCATCGTGTGAACTACAAACACCAACACTAGCAAACACATTAGTCCACAGGTTATGTTGATCATCAAATACCAAAATCACTTAGCCAAATGGCACGGGGTCCATTTTCCTTAAACACATGGCTTCATGATTTTGGCCTTCATGCCAAAGGTCTCCTGATCCACTACCTCCACCTCCACCACCAGTTCCACCCCGTGATAAGCATCAGGAGTTCATGAGTCATAAGCCACCGACGTTTGCAAGCTCTCCTGATCCACTAGATGCAGATGATTGGCTGAAGTCCATAGAAAAGATGTTGAATATTGCACAATGCACTGACCGGGAGAAGATTTTATATGCCTCTAGACGTCTGACAGGTCCTGCTGCTGATTGGTGGGATTTATATACTGCTGCCCACGACGCTGCTAATACTATTACTTGGGTAGAGTTCAGTACACAGTTCCGGAACTATCATATACCAGCTGGATTGATGAAGATTAAGAAGAATGAATTTCTATCACTGAAGCAAGGAAGTATGTTAGTTAGCGAGTATCGTGACAAGTTTATTCAGCTATCCAGATATGCGCCAGATGAAGTTGCTGAGGATGAGAGGAAGCAGGAGCATTTCATTGAAGGACTTAGTGGACCTCTGTAGTATGCTCTTGTGGCACACACATTTCCATCATTTCAGAGGTTGCTCGATAAGGCCCTAGCTATTGAACACAAGCGTGTTTAGCTGGGAGATTTGAAGAGGAAAGCTATATCTCAAGGACAAGGAAGCAACAATATTCGTCCTCGCTACAATTCACCCTAGGGTACACCAGTTCACACTGGCGGAGGCCAGCGCCCAGTTCAGCAATCACCTTAGAGGACTCCACCGCCTCGTTAGGCTACCCCCACTGGCACCCCAACGAAGTTTTCAGGGCAGAGTGCAGGAACCACTTGTTTCAAGTGTGGGAAGACTGGTCATTATGCAAATGTTTGCCCATAGAGGATGGCTACTACTCCAGTTCAGAATAGGCAGCAAACTCCAGGATCTGGCAAGGGATACTCTATTGCTAAGGTTAATCAAGTCAACGTTGATGCTACTTCGAATGGTGCTGACATCGTACTTGGTATGTTTTAAGTTAATGCTATTCCTGCAACTATATTATTTGATTCTGGTGCTACACATTCATTTATGTCTGCTCGATATGCCAACACAAATGTGATACCACTGTTAAATATGAGAAAACCAATGATAGTAATTACACCCAAAGGGCCTGTTGAGGCAAATCAAATGACACGTAGATTGACATTAACAATTATGGGAAGAGAATTTGGAGCTACTACTATAATATTAGAGACAAGCAGTATAGATCTGATCCTTGGTATGTCATGGTTAAGGAAGGCAAAGGCCATTATAGCATGTGGTAGAGGTACCGTAGAACTCACCAGCCCTAAAGGAGAAAGATTTCAAGTTAATATTGCAGTAACCACCTCATCCAAACGTGCAATGTTCTTCATTCCTGAGGAGTTTGTTGGTGACAACATCCGCGTGGTTAGAGATTTTCCATATGTCTTTCCAGAGGAGCTACCAGGGATGCCACCTGATAGAGAAGTTGAGTTTATTATTGATCTCCTACCTGGAACTGCCCCTATTTCTAAATGGCCATACAGGATGTCCGTAGAGGAGTTAAAGGAACTTAAGAAACAATTAACAGAGTTGCAAGAGGCTAGGTACATTCGTCCGAGTTCCTCGCCTTGGGGAGTGTCGTTTCTATTTGTATAGAAGAAGGATGGATCACAAAGGATGTGTGTGGATTATAGATCATTTAATGATGTTATAGTGAAGAACAAGTATCCATTACCCCGTATTGAGGATTTATTCGATCAGATGAGATGTGCTAGAGTATTCTTGAAGATTGATCTCTGATCGGGATACCATCAGATGAGGATTAGACCATCGGATATTCCTAAGACAACATTCTCGACTCGATATGGCTTATATGAGTTCACTGTTATGTCATTTGGATTAACCAATGCACCAGCTTATTTTATGAACTTGATGAATAAGGTGTTTATGGAGTATTTGGACAGATTTGTCGTGGTATTCATCGACGATATTCTTATCTATTCCAAGAGTGATAGTGATCATGAGGAACATCTGAGATTGGTGCTACAGAAGCTACGAGACAATCAACTCTACGCCAAGTTTAGCAAGTGCGAGTTTTGGATTGGCGAGGTGCCATTTCTTGGTCATATTATTTCTAATGGAGGAATATCAGTGGATCCTGCTAAGGTTAAGGAGATAATGGAGTGGAGAGTACCCAGTACAGTTACTGAGATTTAGAGTTTCTTGGGACTTGCTGGCTATTATCGGAGATTTATTGAAGGATTTTCTAAGATTGCTAAACCTATGACTTTGCTTTTGGAGAAGGGAAGAGAATTCAAGTGGGACGTGAAGTGCCAAGATAGCTTTGATCAATTAAAGAAGAGATTGATGTCACCACCAGTGTTGGTTATGTCAGACCTACAGAAAGGATTTGATATCTATTGTGATGCATGTGGCCAAGGCTTGGGATGTGTGCTCATGCAAGAAGGACATGTGATTGTCTATGCTTCTCGTCAGTTACGGAGACATGAATTGAGCTACCCCACCCATGACTTAGAATTGGCAGCAGTTGTGCATGCGCTTAAGATTTGGAGACATTATATCATGGGAACCAAGTGCCAAGTGTACACGGATCATAAGAGTTTGAAGTATATAATCACTCAGAAGGATCTCAACCTTAGGCAACGCCGTTGGTTGGAGCTTATTAAGGATTATGATTTGGAGATTCACTATCACCTGGGCAAGGCAAATTTGGTTGCAGATGCCTTGAGTCGAAAGGAGCATGTTCATTCAGCTATTGTTGCCCAGCTACCCGATGAGATTGTTGAGGATTTCAGGAGACTTAACTTGGGAATAGTTGCTCACACTGAAGGAGTTACTATTGATGTGGAACCTACTTTGGAGCAAGAGATCCGCAAAGGACAAATTGGTGATGCTAAAATACAAGAGATTAAGGATCTAATTATTGAAGGTCAAGGTCCGGAATTCACGGAAGATGAGCAAGGCACCATATGGTTCAAGGACAGGATGTGTGTTCCTGATATCGAAAGCCTTCGTGAGACTATTTTGAAGGAGGCCCATGACTCGGATTATTCTATTCATCCTAGGAGCACCAAGATGTATCAGGATTTGAAGCAAAAATATTGGTGGTATGGATTGAAGATAGATGTGGCTGCACATGTGGCTATGTGCGATGAGTGTCAAAGAGTTAAGGCTGAACACCAGAGGCCAACTGGACTATTGCATCCACTGAAGATACCCGAGTGGAAGTGGGAAGAGATTGGTATGGATTTCATTACTAGATTGCCTTGCACCCAGAAAGGATATGATGCTATATGGGTGATTGTGGATAGGTTGACTAAAGTGGCTCACTTCATTCCTGTCAAGACTACTTATAAAGGTTCTCAGCTAGCAGAGTTATATATGGCTCGAATTGTGTGCTTACATGGAGTACCAAAGAAGATCGTGTTTGATCGAGGTTCACAGTTTACCTCAAGATTTTGGAGAAGCTTTCATGAGAATATGAATACGAAGTTGAATTTTAGTACAGCTTATCACCCTTAGACTGATGGACAGACTGAAAGGACTAATCAAGTATTGGAAGATATGTTGAGAGCTTGTGCTCTTCAGCATGGAGGAAGTTGGGATAAAAGTCTACCATTTGCTGAGTTCTCATATAATAATAGCTATCAGGCCAGTTTGAAGATGTCACCTTTTGAGGCTTTATATGGGAGGAAGTGTAGGACTCCTCTATATTGGGATCAGACTGGAGAGAGACAGTTCTTTGGGCCTGAACTGATTCAAGAAGCAAAAGAACAAGTCCGTATCATTCGAGAGAATTTGAGGGTAGTTCAAACCAGGCAAAAGAGCTACGTTGATAATAGAAGGAGACCACTAGAATTTGAGGAAGGAGATTATGTGTATCTCAAGGTGTCACCACTTCGTGGAATGAGGAGATTCAAAGTCAAGGGCAAATTGTCCCCTCGCTATATTGGACCATTCTTGATCTTTAGGCGAGTTGGGGAGATGGCATACCAACTCAAGCTACCTGATAGTCTATCGGATGTGCATAATGTGTTCCACGTGTCTCAGCTCAAGAAGTGTCTCCGTGTCCCTAAGGAACAGTTACCAATGGAAGAGCTCAGTGTTCAGGGTGATTTGACTTACACGGAGTACCCGATCAAGATTCTTGACACATTGACTCGAGTTACAAGAAATAAGGTGATAAAAATGTGCAAAGTGCAATGGAGTCACCATGGCGAAGATGAAGCAACTTGGGAAAGAGAAGAGTTCGCATAGATTTTCCCCACCTTTTCCTTAGATCTTCTTAAATCTCGAGGACGAGATTATTTTTAAGGTGGGTAGGATTTGTAATACCCACTTTGTAAGAAA
Source organism: Zea luxurians (assembly GCA_029449295.1). Classification (NCBI taxonomy): domain Eukaryota; kingdom Viridiplantae; phylum Streptophyta; class Magnoliopsida; order Poales; family Poaceae; genus Zea; species Zea luxurians. The sequence continues at coordinate 18,336,807 of JAOPSE010000029.1, forward strand.
ATCGAAAAGGAGAAAATTACATCCCTTTGTATACATGAGTGTGTCATCTCTATCTATCATTTCATGTGAACACATTATTTAAACAAATAAATAATTAATAAAATACACCTAAATAACCTAAGTGCATCATGTTGGCTTTTATTTGTATGTGCATTTAATAATAATAAGAATCATATCAATAGAAATATAATAGTGTCCAAATTGGAATTTAAGACCTCATTTACAATTTAGAAATTTGAAATAACATCAAAGAACAAGGAGAAAAAAATCACCTTGTAAAGAAAACTATATAAAAATAAATATAACTCTTCAAGTGAGTACTCTTAATTTACACCTTTATTCTGAGTACAAATTCACAACAAACATTTGAATTCAAATAGAGATTTAAATTGGGAAAAGAATGAGAATAGAAAAGAAAAGAGAAAAGAATAAAGAAAAGAGAAGACAAATGGCGCATGGGCCGAATTGTCCCCACTCCAGCCCACCAACCAAAATCCTTCTGCGCGGCCCAGCAGAACACTGTGTGCATGGGGCGCTGACTTGTGGGGCCCGCTGTCCATACTCACACCGCATCGCGCGTTCCCGTGTATCGCTGTCATGTGGGACCCTATCGTCAGCCGCGGTGTGCGCGCTCCGCAGCCCACATCTCTGTTTTCTGCGAGTCACGCGCGCGCTCCTCCGTGTCACTGATGGTGTCCCCCGCATGTCATATCCATCCTCATCCCCTTCGCGACCGCCTACCCACCTCTGCATCCGCCGGCCGAATTTATCGGGTCCGTGCCGCATATTCCGTTGGGGACCCAGGGCTATATGGGGGGAAGGGGAGAGAGGACCCGGCCGCGTCGCAGAGGCACCCTCGTGCTCTCCCCTCGTTCACCACTTCTAGCCGCCAGCGGAGAGGTCGGAATAGGGAGAGAGCCGCCGCAGCCGATATTCGACCCAGTCACCTTAGAATCCTTGGAAGGGGGCCGTGAAGCTTCGCCGCATCACCAGGAAGACAGCCCCAGCAGAATCGGGCGGGTTTGATCACCGGGGCAGCTTTGAATTGCTCACCTCCGTTGTCGCTTTGCTGCTGTCTCGCCATTCCTCCACAATTAGCGCGCTGCGCGACGATTACTCCGGTATGACGGCTCATTCAGGTTCCTTATTGATCTCGTAACACGTAGAAGTGAGCGGGTTAGACCCTAGAGCGCTGGCGCTCCGGATTTGGACTTCACCGGCGAGGTTCGCCGTGAACTATGGGCGGCGCCGCCGTGCGCTGGGTCGGGTTGGATGGGGAGAAGCCTCTACCGTTGATCTAATAGCGCACGGCCGAGATTAGAGCCCCGCGTATCCTTTCACGTTGATTCGATCTGGTCCATCGATCCGGTTTGGACGGACAGGGTTAGATCTAGGATAATAAAATCCTCACCGTTAAAGTCGGATTCAATGGTTAGATTCATGTGCCAGTTCAATGTTAGATCGGACGGTCGAGATCTCCGGATACCCCTTCGCGGGTTCACTTTACACTTGAACCCCTCTGGTTGGGCGAATTAGAACCCGCCATCCATTGGTGTTGTACTCAAAGTCTACAGATTTTTACCCCGAGACCCCTGCCTTCCTCTGAAATAGTGCGCCCAGTCCAGAGTTCATAAGAAATGGTTAAATAAAATCTGAAAATGATTTTAATGAGAAAAAGAATTGCTAGAACTTATAAAATTCATAGAAAATTCATCTCTAGTCCAAATTAACCCATTCCAGTTTCTAAAATTTTGTAATTTTATTTTCTCTCACTTAGAGTCTCTATTTTGTCATGAAAACAGTAATAAAAATGATGTCTCACTTAATCCTATTTTAAGCACATAAAACCTTTGGAAATTCATATCTTAAAATCTATAACTCCAAAAATTATGGTTCCTGTTCCTAGGATTTTATTTTAATATGTAGAATATTACTGTGTATTTTGTTTACATGTTTGGTGTGATGTTAATTTTCTCTATATACTGTACTGTGCTTGTCTGTATTGTGGCGAGTAGAAGAACCTGTGACTGAGGATCCTGGTGAGCAGCAGATAGAAGTAGCTGAGCAGGAGCTCATTGAAGGCAAGTTGTGCCCTTGACCACTTTTTACCCAATAATGTTCTTTAATATCATTTATTCATGCATAGGTTAATTTTGATGGGACCCAATAGGTCACCCTAGATTGTTTATCTCATTACCTTGTTTACCACTGAATCACTTGGGTAGTTTGCTATTGCTTTACATGGTTTTGGGATAATCATTTATTATATCTATGTTCCAATTCTTTTGTTATTATATTTATATTCATGTCAAGATCATTAATGTTAATTGGAACATAGAGCTTAACTTGAGAAACACGTGCCACCACAAGGGTTTAATGGGACGCCCTTGGCTGACTAATTAGGAAAGCTAGTGGAATACTACCTTACCCGAAAGGGGCAAGGGCAGTAGGGGAGTTGCATGCAAGGAGGTTCTCGGGTTGATTTAGCTGCGATGGCGGTCAGACGGGGGATTCTTGCAAGTGCTCTTCCCATAAACTGTAGCGGGTTTTCGGAAGCTAGTGGAACTTTGTAAAGGCCTCGTAGTGTTGCCCTGCCTCGCTTCCTAGGTAGAGGTGTATGGGAGTCGCGATCCCTTGGCAGATGGGTAACATGACTTGTGGTTAAAGGGTACAACCTCTGCAGAGTGTAAAACTGGTATACTAGCCGAGTTCGCATTTATGAGCAGCTCAAGACTCTCTGATAATTAATTTATGGAACTTAAATTCAATTTTGTCATTTGCATATGCATGGGTTTATTATTAATTTTGTTCTATTACTTTATTTAAGGTTTGGTATTTACTTACACTTAGTAACTGCTAATAAAATTTTGACCAACTACTTAAAAGCAATACACAGCTTTAACCCCTGTTGTTGATTAGCCTTACATATCACATGAACTCCCACCTTTGAGAGTTCATGTCCACTGGTTCCCCACAACTTGTTGAGCTATGATCATGTGTGAGCTCACCCTTGCTGTCTCACACCCCCCACAGGAGAAGGGCACGTGGTTCAGAAGGAGCCACAAGGCGAGGAGTTTGATCTGATCTATGTGGCGTTTCTCAGTTGACATTGGCGCCAACGACGATCCTTAGATCGTTTTATATTTATTCTTTTATTTTGTAATAAGACTTCCGCTATGTAATAAATACTATGATGTTTTATGACATTTATCTCTATACACTCTGTTATTATATATGTTGTCTTCTTGGCGCATGTATGAGTGCACCTGGCTTTGTTCCTTAAAGCCGGGTGTGACAAGGTCCATAGCCTATGCCTTCGGCCTTATTCTATAATTCTAAAGCCTCCTTATCATTCAGGTCCCCGCCACTAAGGTGTCCCATAAATAATCCAAGCTCATCTATCTTCTCACCAATACACTAGGTAGCTTCAGCTGTACGAGTTCCAAGGGCAAAGCTTGCCTCTTTCCCCCTTCTACCACTTTCTCATGACCCAAAGATCCGCCATCTTTGGTTGTTTTCTTTTCATCATCTTCTAAGGATGAAGGAGCTCCAAAGATGTCATCTCCAACACCCCAGATATGAGGGCTCTCAACTTCCTCTTCAAACAAATTTTCCTTACATTTCGAAGGTTGGCCCACCTTCATTAGTGCCCTTCGTAGTCGACATAAATCGAGTCATTAACTCAAGGATTCGTGTACATCAAAATGACGAAGTAGTCGTAGTGCTCCCCTTACCATGCTCTTGTGTAGCTGATTTTTTTAGCAATTTTAGCCTTTTTCTCTTCAGAGATACAACCTTGTCCGAAGGTGTGATATCCTGGCCCCTGGAATGGTGATATCCTGGCCCAAGACTTAATATAATTAATAGAGTATCCATACAAATAAGGTACATCTTCTTTTTTGGAAGCCTATCTCGAAAGAACCTCCAAGTTAAGTGTGCTTGGCTTGGAGCAATTTGGGATGGGTGACCGACCGGGAAGTTTTTCTCTGGTGCGCATGAGTGAGGACAAAGTGTGTACAAAAGACCCGTGTTGGTCTGTGGGGACAATATATGATCCTAGAGAGCTGCCAGAAGTAAGTACCGCCAGTCCAGGGATTGGACGGGGTGTTACAAGTGGTATTAGAGCCGACCCTCGTGTTTTCACGGGCATGTGTGGGTTAGGGGTTCGGGTATATGGCACATGGCACATGTGGGCCCGGAGTGGTCACATGGCATGGCATATGATGACCCTAGGCACACAGGCATGGCTAAGAGGGAAGGTTCCTAGATTTGGGTTGACCAACGAGGACGTCAGCCTTCTAAGGGGGGTGGATTGTGATATCCTGGCCCTTGGAATGGTGATATCCTGGCCCAAGGCTTAATAAAATTAATAGAGTATCCATACAAACAAGGTGCATCTTCTTTTTCGGAAGCCTATCTCAAAAGAACCTCCAAGTTAAGTGTGCTTGGTTTGGAGCAATTTGGAATGGGCGACTGTCGGGGACCATAATTAGGGGTACCCTCAAGACGCCTAATTCTCAGCTGGTAACCCCCATCAGCATAAAGCTGCAGAAGCCTGATGGGTGCGATTAAGTCAGGGATCAGTCCATACGAGCGACTTGATCACGCCTCGCCCGAGCCTAGCCTCGGGCAATAGCAGCCGACCCTGAGGTGTTTCCGTCTCGCCCGAGGCCCCCTTTTTTACGGCAGACGCATCTCCGGCTCGCCCGAGGCCTTGCCTTCGTTAAGAAGCAACCCTGACTAAATCGCCGCGCCGACCGACCGAGTCACAGGGGCATTTAACGCAAAGAGTGAGACTGACGGGCGGCCAGGCCTCGCCAAAGGCGCCATGGGAAGCTCCGCCCGACCCAGGGCTCGGACTCGGGCTAAGGCCCCAGAAGACGGCGAACTCCGCTCCGCCCGACCCAGGGCTCGGACTCGGGCTAAGGCCCCGGAAGACGGCGAACTCCGCTCCGCCCGACCCAGGGCTTGGACTCGGGCTAAGGCCCCGGAAGACGGCGAACTCCGCTCCGCCCGACCCAGGGCTCAGACTCGGGCTAAGGCCCCGGAAGACGGCGAACTCCGCTCCGCCTGACCCAGGGCTCGGACTCGGGCTAAGGCCCCGGAAGACGGCGAACTCCGCTCCGCCCGAACCAGGGCTCGGACTCGGGCTAAGGCCCCAGAAGACGGCGAACTCCGCTTCGCCCGACCCAGGGCTCGGACTCAGGCTAAGGCCCCGGAAGACGACGAACTCCGCTTCGCCCGACCCAGGGCTCGGACTCCGCCCTGGCCTCTGCCGAACGACCTCCGCCTCGCCCGACCCAGGAGCTCGGGCTTGGCCTCGGCCATGGAAGACAGACTCGACCTCAGCCTCGGAGGAGCCTCCACGTCGCCCGACCTAGGGCACAAGACCGCCACGTCGACAGGAAGCGCCATCATCACCCTACCCCGAGCCGACTTGGGCCGCAGAGAACAAGACCGACGTCCCATCTGGCTAGCTCCGCCAGATAGGCAATGATGGCGCCCCGCTAGACCATGACGACGGCGGCTCTCAGCTCCCTTACGGAAGCAGGGGGACGTCAGCAAGGACCCAACAGCTCCGACAGCTGTCCCTCCGCCAGGCTCCGTTGCTCCACCGACAGCCACGACACCACACCAGCTGGGTGCCAAGATCTCTCCGGCTGCCACCTTGGCATGTACTTAGGGCGCTAGTTCTCCCCCGCTAGACACGTAGCACTCGGCTACACCCCCATTGTATACCTGGATCCTCTCCTTGCGCCTATAAAAGGAAGGACCAGGGCCTTCTTAGAGAAGGTTGGCCTCGCGGGAACGAGGGCAGGGGCAGGCGCTCTCTTGGGGCCGCTCGTTCCCCTCACCCGCGCGGACGCTTGTAACCCCCTACTGCAAGCGCACCCGACCTGGGCGCTGGACGAACACGAAGGCCGCGGGATCTCCGCCTCCCTCACGACCCGGCTCCGGCCACCTCGCTCTTCCCCCCTTCGCGCTCGCCCACGCGCTCGACCCATCTGGGCTGGGGCACGCGGCACACTCACTCGTCGGCTCGGGGACCCCCCGGTCTCGAAACGCCGACAGTTGGCGCGCCAGGTAGGGGCCTGCTGCGTGTTGACGAGCAGTTTCCCGTCAAGCTCCAGATGGGCAGTCTCCAACGACCTCTTCAACCCGGGACGGTGCTCCGTTTCGGGAGCCTCGAGTTCATGTCTTTCGACGGTAGCTACGACATGATACTCCTTCCACCGCCGCGCGACGGCGACAATGGTGGCCGACAGCCCGCTCGCCGGCGGCGGAATCGACGACGTCTTTCCCGCGTGGGGGAAGGACAACTTTCGAGCTCGCCCCATCCTCTCCCTCGCCATCGGAGGAGGAGACGGGGCAACCAGGGCCGAGCGGGAGGCTGCGCCCCGTCAGCTGTCGAGCAAGTGGACGACGCCAGCACGCTCACGGAGGGCCTGCAGGACGTCGCCCTCGTACCCAGGACGACGGCGCGATCAGCCCCCGAGGTGACTTCGTCGCTCCTCGTCGACCAAAAGGTACCAACTGATTCCCATCTTTCGTCATTTCGACTCGACCTCAACCCGCCTAGCGACCTCGCTCTGGCGGCCGCTCACGTTGAGGCGAGTGCAACCTCTTTGGGGTTTCGTGTGCGGTCGCCTTGGGACCGATTGACGGGCGTCTCGACCTACGGGCCCTCTAGGTCCGAGGAAGATGACGACCCCAGCATCTGCTGGGATTTCTTTGGATCTGGCAACCCCAGTGCCATGCGGGACTTCATGACCGCATGCAACTACTGCCTCTCCGACTGTTCCGACGGCAGCCGCAGCCTTGACGACAAGGACTGTGGCCCGAGCCGCGAATGTTTCCACGTCGAGCTAGGGGATCCCTCCGGAGGCAGCTGTCTCGGCATGCCGGAGGATGGTGATCTCCCTAGGCCGGTGCCTCGCGCCGACATCCCGCGGGAGCTAGCTGTGGTCCCCGTTCCGGCGGGGGGTCACGACCCACAGCTCGAGCAAGTCTGCGGGGTGCAGGCCAGGCTCGATGAGGGAGCAGGAGCGCTCGAGGCGATCCACCGGGACGTCGGGCAGGTATGGGCGGGCCAGCCCCTGGCCGGAGAAATACGTCACCTGCCCCAGGGTCTCCAGCACCGCATCGCCAACGATGCCAGGGACAGGCCGCCACCCGCATCCGGCGGAACCGGCCAGGACCTGGCAGCCGCAGCGATGCTCCTCCGCGCGATGCCGGAGACATCAACCACCAAGGGTCGGCGAATCCAGGGAGAGCTCAAGCATCTCCTGGAAGGCGCTGCGGCCCGGCGGGCCGAGAGCTCTGCCTCCCGAAGGCAGGGGTACCCCTCGGAACCTCGTGCCGCGACTACCCGACTCCTGCGGGAAGCCTCGGTCTACACCGGGCGCACGCGCAACACCGCGCCTGCGGCCCCGGGCCACCTCGGCGACGAGCACCCTCCTCGCGATCGTCGGGCCCGCCTCGACAAAAGGGTGCGCCGAGGCTATCACCCCAGGCGTGGGGGACGCTACGACAGCGGGGAGGATCAGAGTCCCTCGCCCGAACCACCCGGTCCGCAGGTCTTCAGCCGAGCCATTCGGCGGGCGCCGTTCCCGACCCGATTCCGACCCCCGACTACTATCACAAAGTACTCGGGGGAAACAAGACCGAAATTGTGGCTCGCGGACTACCGCCTGGCCTGTCAACTGGGTGGAACGGACGACGACAACCTCATCATCCGCAACCTCCCCCTGTTCCTCTCCGACACTGCTCGCGCTTGGTTGGAGCACCTGCCTCCGGGGCAGATTTCCAACTGGGAGGATTTGGTCCAAGCTTTCGCCGGCAACTTCCAGGGCACGTACGTGCGCCCCGGGAACTCCTGGGACCTCCGAAGCTGCCGGCAACAGCCGGGAGAGTCTCTTCGGGACTACATCCGGCGATTCTCGAAGCAGCGCACCGAGTTGCCCAACATCACCGACTCTGATGTCATCGGCGCGTTCCTTGCCGGCACCACCTGCCGTGACCTGGTGAGCAAGTTGGGTCGCAAGACCCCCACCAGGGCGAGCGAGCTGATGGACATCGCCACCAAGTTCGCCTCTGGCCAGGAGGCGGTCGAGGCTATCTTCCGAAAAGACAAGCAGCCCCAGGGCCGCCCGTCGGAAGATGCTCCCGAGGCGTCTACTCCGTGCGGCGCCAAGAAGAAAGGCAGGCGGAAGTCGCAAGCGAAACGCGACGCCGCCGACGCAGACCTTGTCGCCGCCTCCGAGTACAAGAACCCTCGGAAGCCCCCCGGAGGTGCCAACCTCTTCGACAAGATGCTCAAGGAGACGTGCCCTTACCATCAGGGGCCCGTCAAGCATACCCTCGAGGAATGCGTCATGCTTCGGCGCCACTTCCACAAGGCCGGGCCACCCGCAGAGGGTGGCAGGGCCCGCGACGACGACAAAAAGGAAGATCACCAAGCAGGAGGGTTCCCCGAGGTCCGCGACTGCTTCATGATCTGCGGAGGGCATGCGGCGAATGCCTCGGCTCGGCATCGCAAGCGAGAGCGACGGGAGGTCTGCTCGGTGAAGGTGGCGGCACCAGTCTACCTAGACTGGTCCGACAAGCCCATCACCTTCGACCAAGATGACCATCCCGACCACGTGCCGAGCCCGGGGAAGTACCCGCTCGTCGTCGATCCCATCATCGGCAACGTCAGGCTCACCAAGGTCCTGATGGATGGGGGCAGCTGCCTCAATATCATCTACGCCAAGACCCTCAAGCTCCTGCGCGTCGATCTGTCCTCCGTCCGAGCAGGCGCTGCGCCCTTCCACGGGATCATTCCTGGAAAGCGCGTCCAGCCCCTCGGACAGCTCGACCTTCCTGTCTGCTTCGGAACACCCTCCAACTTCCGAAGGGAGACTTTGACGTTCGAGGTGGTCGGGTTCCGAGGAACCTACCACGCGGTGTTGGGAAGGCCATGCTACGCGAAGTTCATGGCCATCCCCAACTACATCTACCTGAAGCTCAAGATGCCAGGCCCCAACGGGGTCATCACCGTCGGCCCCACGTACAAACACGCGTTCGGATGCGATGTGGAGTGCGTGGAGTACGCCGAGGCCCTCGCAGAGTCCGAGGCCCTCATCGCCGACCTGGAAAACCTCTCCCGAGAGGTGCCGGACGTGAAGCGACACGCCAGCAACTTCGAGCCAGCAGAGACGGTTAAGGCCGTCCCTCTCGACCCCAGTGGCGACACCTCCAAGCAGATCCAGATCGGTTCCGGGATCGACCCCAAATAGGAAGCAGTGCTCGTCGACTTTCTCCGCGCAAACACCGACGTCTTTGCGTGGAGTCCCTCGGACATGCCCGGCATACCGAGGGATGTCGCCGAGCACTCGCTGGATATTCGAGCCGGAGCCCGACCGGTCAGACAGCCTCTGCGCCGATTCGACGAGGAAAGGCGCAGGGTGATAGGCGAGGAGATCCACAAGCTGATGGCAGCAGGGTTCATCAAAGAGGTATTCCATCCCGAATGGCTTGCCAACCCTGTGCTTGTGAGGAAGAAAGGGGGGAAATGGCGGATGTGTGTAGACTACACTGGTCTCAACAAAGCATGTCCAAAGGTTCCCTACCCTCTACCTCGCATCGATCAAATCGTGGATGAGAAGGAGCTTTACCACCGCAGCCCCTCGGGCATCCTCCAGCGGTGCATCTCCATCGCCGAAGGCCAGGAACTCCTGCAAGAGATACACTCGGGGGCTTGCGGCCATCACGCAGCGCCTCGAGCCCTTGTCGGGAACGCTTTCCGGCAAGGCTTTTACTGGCCGACGGCGGTGGCTGACGCCACTAGAATTGTCCGCACCTGCGAAGGGTGTCAATTCTATGCGAAGCAGAGCCACCTGCCCGCTCAGGCTCTGCAGACGATACCCATCACCTGGCCCTTCGCTGTGTGGGGTCTGGACCTCGTCGGCCCTCTGCAGAAGGCGCCCGGGGGCTACACGCACCTGCTGGTCGCCGTCGACAAATTCTCTAAGTGGATCGAGGTCCGACCCCTGAACAGCATCAGGTCCGAGCAGGCGGTGGCGTTCTTCACCAACATCATCCATCGCTTCGGGGTCCCGAACTCCATCATCACCGACAATGGCACCCAGTTCACCGGCAAAAAATTCTTGGATTTTTGCGAGGATCACAACATCCGGGTGGACTGGGCTGCCGTAGCTCATCCCATGTCGAATGGGCAAGTAGAGCGTGCCAACGGCATGATTCTACAAGGGCTCAAGCCTCGGATTTACAATGACCTCAACAAGTTCGGCAAGCGATGGATGAAGGAACTCCCCTCGGTGGTCTGGAGCCTGAGGACGACGCCGAGCCGAGCCACGGGTTTCACGCCGTTCTTCCTGGTTTACGGGGCCGAGGCCGTCTTGCCCACTGACCTGGAATACGGCTCCCCGAGGACGAGGGCCTACGACGATCAAAGCAACCAAGCTAGCCGAGAAGACTCGCTGGACCAGCTGGAAGAGGCTCAGGACAGGGCCTTACTACACTCGACGCGGTATCAGCAGTCCCTGCGACGCTACCACGCCCGAGGGGTCCGACCCCGAGACCTCCAGGAGGGCGACCTGGTGCTTCGGCTGCGGCAAGACGCCCGAGGGAGGCACAAGCTCACGCCCCCCTAGGAGGGGCCATTCGTCATTGCCAAAGTTCTGAAGCCCGGAACGTACAAGCTGGCCAACAGTCAAGGCGAGGTCTACGGCAACGCTTGGAACATCAAACAGCTACGTCGCTTCTACCCTTAAGATGTTTCCAAGTTGTTCATATACCTCGCACCCACGCAAAGTTTAGTCAACAAGGAAGGGTCGGCCTCGCCTCGGCAAAGCCCGACCCTCCCTCGGGGGCTAAAAGGGGGGAAACCCCCTTTGCGTCAAAATTTTCCTCGAAAAAAATCTCTTTTACCAGAATGTCTTTCGTGCTTTTTGACTACTTCGAAAAGTGGGTCCTGGAAACGACGGAGTACACGTAAGCAGCCAAGGCTGACCGAGCCGAGGGACTCCTACGCCTCCGGGATACGGATACCTCACTCATCACCTTCTGCGATAAGTAACTCGCGTTCGGATAAAGCGGCTCCACGGATCGAACAAGTCTTTACGTTCGGAAGCCCTTCTGCCGAAGCGATCCTTCGAGCCTTCTCGACCAAGTCGGTGACGGGACCCCATGGACGGGTGAAAGTACGCGTAAGCGGCAAGGCCGACCGAGCCGAGGGACTCCCACGCCTCCGGGATACGGATACCTCACTCATCACCTTCCGCGAGAAGCAACTCTCGCTCGCACCAACATCCCTGCTACCGACAAAAAGTCCAGATACTCGAAACAAGAGGAAAAGAGACGCAGTTTTACAACGCAGCAAGGGTGTGTGTTCTGGCCTCGGCGGCCGCACAAGGCACACACTACAAGACAATCTGATCCTGCAGGCTCGGGTCTTGACGCTGGAAAGAGGCAGCAACGCCCTCGGCATCAACGGCACCTTCGGCGAGGCCCGACCTAGCCTCGGACGGCGACGCGGTCCGAGGGTCTCCGCTCCGAAGGACGACGTCGTCACCACGCCCGGACAATCGCTGTAAGGGACTTCTCCGGGAATCCGGCCCGAGCAGGCGGCTCGGCCGGCCACCTCCGGGGCCTCGGCCAACCATCTTCCAAGGGCGCCGGCCCGGTCCGAAGCCTCGGCTGATCAACTCCGGCGTCGATCCTGCCAACGGACAACCCGGCTAGGCTCCGGCCAACCAGGTTTCATTTTCGAGCCAACTCCGCCTCTGTTCATACTGATATCGCTACCCCTGGCCTCGGCTCGTCGAAGAGCGGCCGAGGGGTCTCTTTAACTAAGCTAGAGGAGCCTCGGACAGCAGGGCCGGCCGAGCCGAGGGACTCCTACGCCTCCGGGATACGGATACCTCACTCGTCACCTTGACACGGGGCGACTCATGCTTGGTGAAGCGGTTCAGATAATCAGCAGACGAGTCTTAGCGCTCGAAAAATGAGGAAACAACATGGCTCCGTGCCGAAATTACATACATGTTCAGGCCCCGAAAGCCGAAATGAACAAAAAACCCGGCACTCGAAGTGCCATTACAAACGGAACTCTGGTTCCCCCTCCGCAGGTACGAACAACCCCACTCGATAGGGGTGGGCCTGCGGGGCAACAGAAGACCGACGAACGGCATGTCATCGCCCGCCCCGACAGCGGCGATGATGAAGACTTCTGCCCTGGGGGGCCGAACAGCAGCAATGATGGCCTCAGGGCGGATGCTGCTGCTAGGAGGCCCCCGCCCTTGCCCAAACTCGAGAGGCAAGGACGGGCAGAAGGCCGTAGAGTTGGAGGTCGGTCCATGGCCAACCTTGGCTGTCGCGCCGGCGGAAGAACCTCTTCCAGCTGCCGTGGCGGGAGGCGGCACTGGGAGCGGCTCCGAAACTGCTCGGCTCAGAGAGCCGGGCACGGTGCAGCTGTTGGCGCCACGGACGACACCCGCCCTTCCCCCCGATCACTGAGGGAAGGAGCGGGCCACCGCCCGCGCAAGGGACGACCCCAACTCGGCACACTCCCCTCCTCAGCCCTGGTGTTGAAAATCCTTGAGGCTGAGGAAGGGGCGGAAGCCGCAGCCCAGCTCGCTTTCCCCCACCATCAAGCCGGAGGTCACCATCTTGGGTGACCGCCGGTGGAGGGGTGCAGCCGGGCTGCATGATGAAAATCCTTGAAGCCGAACGATGGCTGAAAGGTACCAACTCCCACGGAGTTGCGTTCCTCCAACGATGGGGCGAAAAGACGGCGGTTCCCCCCATCCGGGGGCTTGAAAGGTGGAAAGACACGACGCATAAGGGAGGAAGAAGACATGGTCGCCTTACGAAAGGGGTCGCCCTCCTTTTAAAGGCGACTCTCCCTGCTTGCGCCCCCAACCGTCACGGGCTGAGTCTTCTCCAACACGCCTCCAAAGCCCTCCCCTGCGGCACGGGGGCTGGGACCCGCATGTCATGCAGACCGGCTCCGAGCAGAAGAAGCCAAACCGCCGCGCACGGCGCACGCAACCACCCAGCGGTTACAAGTGACCCTCCACTTTTGCCCAGACCAATGGGCGAAAGGAGCGGGCAGCCATGCGGGCGGCATGCAACCGTGCCAAGTGGACGCGCCTCTCCGACTCCTGACATGCCAGCACGGAGGCCCAAGCCCACGCGTCGCGCAACCGGCGCGCCGGATGCTGCATGCAAGCCACTGTACCACTTGCGCCACCGCCGCACCTCCTCGATTGCGGAACCGATACCGCGACCCGAGGCGACCCAGCGCGCGACCCAGCAGCGCCAGCCTGACGCAGCGGTCAAACACGGTCAAAAGCGGGCCAGCAGTAATGGCGGTGGCAGGCACACGGGAGCAGCGGTCACGCCGTCAGCCAGGCCCACGTCCCATCCGGAGGCAGCGAGAGAACTCCCTCTCACGGCGTGAAGACGACGCGCCCGTGACCCGTCCCTCGAACGGCTCGCGCACGCGCAACGGCAGCCTCGCCAACTACTCGCCCCGGCGCATTAACTCCGCGGCTCGACAGGCGGCGCTTCTGGCAGAAGCAGCTGGCGACGCTTCGCCTTCGCCAAAACGACCACACCAAAAAAGGTACGCCATGTCGTTCAATTTCGTATCCTTTTTTCCTTTTTCCTCTTTCTCTATCTCTTGCAACAGGGACCGGGAAAGGGGATACCCCCAAAGGGATCCCTCCCCGTGAAGGAACTAGGCTCCGAGCCTCCTTACTGATCAGGGGTTCGAAGGCTGGCCCCCCGAAGGATTCAACAGCCGCCTCAGATCGCGTGGGCCCGACACCCACTACTGGTCAGGGGTTCGAAGGTCGGCCTCCCGAAAGGTTCCACGACCGCCTCAGGCTACTCGGGCTCCGCGCCCATTACTGATCAGGGGTTCGAAGGCTGGCCCCCCGAAGGGTTCACAGTCGCCTCAGACACCGAGCGAGGGATGACCAGGGGTACGTTCGATACATAACCAAGGCTCGGGCTGCGCTCCCGAGGTACCCTAGGACATTTCCGAGACCAGCGGGAACGATCCTGTAACGGAATCCCATCGGAGGGAGGCATCGAGCCCTTGGACCCCGTCGCCAGGGGACCGGGTCCGGCAGATCACCCGCAGGTACTTTTGGGCGTGCCTCCGGGCCCCTAGCCGACCCCCAACGAACGGGGCACGGACGTCCACTCGGATTACCCGATTGCAGCTCACCGGAGACACCATGTTCGGTGCCCATCGAGGGTAACATGGCGCTCTCCCCCCCTCCTCCTTGCGGAAAGGCGACGTAGGGGCGTATGTAAAAAAGTCGAGTCTGTCCCTGATCGCCCTCTCGCCCTGTGCGGAGGCTCGGGGGCTGCTCTCGCAAACCCGGCTCCGGCCAAACCGTTGACAGCGTCAACATACCAGCCCGAGAACTTGGGCCCCGACAGTGCACCCGGGCTACGGCCTGTTCGCATGAGGGAACCGCCAGACCAGCCGAAGCATTACACAAGGCATTAAGACCTCGAAGGAGTGAAACCACTCCTCCGAGGCCTCGGGGGCTACACCCGGCGGGTGCGCTCGCGCGCACCCACCGGAACAAAGTGCAACCGAGAAAAGCTGGTCCCCTTGCAAAAAAGTGCGACGAAAGCCTCCAAGCGAGTGCTAACACTCCCTTCGAGGCTCGGGGGCTACTGTCGGGGACCATAATTAGGGGTACCCTCAAGACGCCTAATTCTCAGCTGGTAACCCCCATCAGCATAAAGCTGCAGAGGCCTGATGGGTGCGATTAAGTCAGGGATCAGTCCATACGAGCGACTTGATCACGCCTCGCCCGAGCCTAGCCTCGGGCAAGAGCAGCCGACCCTGAGGTGTTTCCGTCTCGCCCGAGGCCCCCTTTTTTACGGCAGACGCATCTCCGGCTCGCCCGAGGCCTTGCCTTCGTTAAGAAGCAACCCTGACTAAATCGCCGCGCCGACCGACTGAGTCACAGGGGCATTTAACGCAAAGAGTGAGACTGACGGGCGGCCAGGCCTCGCCAAAGGCGCCATGGGAAGCTCCGCCCGACCCAGGGCTCGGACTCGGGCTAAGGCCCCGGAAGACGGCGAACTCCGCTCCGCCCGACCCAGGGCTCGGACTCGGGCTAAGGCCCCGGAAGACGGCGAACTCCGCTCCGCCCGACCCAGGGCTCGGACTCGGGCTAAGGCCCCGGAAGACGGCGAACTCCGCTCCGCCCAACCCAGGGCTCGGACTCGGGCTAAGGCCCCGGAAGACGGCGAACTCCGCTCCGCCCGACCCAGGGCTCGGACTCGGGCTAAGGCCCCGGAAGACGGCGAACTCCGCTCCGCCCGACCCAGGGCTCGGACTCGGGCTAAGGCCCCGGAAGACGGCGAACTCCGCTCTGCCCGACCCAGGGCTCGGAGTCGGGCTAAGGCCCCGGAAGACGACGAACTCCGCTTCGCCCGACCTAGGGCTCAGACTCTGCCCTGGCCTCTGCCGAACGACCTCCGCCTCGCCCGACCCAGGAGCTCGGCCTCGGCCTCGGCCATGGAAGACAGACTCGACCTCAGCCTCGGAGGAGCCTCCACGTCGCCCGACCTAGGGCATAAGACCGCCACGTCGACAGGAAGCGCCATCATCACCCTACCCCGAGCCGACTTGGGCCGCAGAGAACAAGACCGACGTCCCATCTGGCTAGCTCCGCCAGATAGGCAATGATGGCGCCCCGCTAGACCATGACGACGGTGGCTCTCAGCTCCCTTACGGAAGCAGGGGGACGTCAGCAAGGACCCAACAGCTCCGACAGCTGTCCCTCCGCCAGGCTCCGTTGCTCCACCGACAGCCACGACACCACACCAGCTGGGTGCCAAGATCTCTCCGGCTACCACCTTGGCATGTACTTAGGGCGCTAGCTCTCCCCCGCTAGACACGTAGCACTCGGCTACACCCCCATTGTATACCTGGATCCTCTCCTTGCGCCTATAAAAGGAAGGACCAGGGCCTTCTTAGAGAAGGTTGGCCTCGCGGGAACGAGGGCAGGGGCAGGCGCTCTCTTGGGGCCGCTCGCTCCCCTCACCCGCGCGGACGCTTGTAACCCCCTACTGCAAGCGCACCCGACCTGGGCGCGGGACGAACACGAAGGCCGTGGGATCTCCGCCTCCCTCACGACCCGGCTCCGGCCACCTCGCTCTTCCCCCCTTCGCGCTCGCCCACGCGCTCGACCCATCTGGGCTGGGGCACGCGGCACACTCACTCGTCGGCTCGGGGACCCCCCGGTCTCGAAACGCCGACAGCGACCGACCGAGAAGTTTTTCTCGGGTGAGCATGAGTGAAGACAAAGTGTGCACAAAAGACCCGTGTTGGTCTATGGGGACAATATATAATCCTAGAGAGCTGCCAGGAGTAAGTATCTCTAGTCTAGGTATTGGATGGGGTGTTACAGAAGGTGACTCTTCGTCGTATTCCAATCCCTCATCTTCGGCGTCATCGTTGGTAGTTTTCTTCGCTTTTCCCCTTCATGGCTTGTTTTATTTTCTCTCCAGCCTTAACGCTAGGTGCAAGATTCAAACCCTATTGCATTCATGACCCTATTCATTCTAAGTTTGCTCGGCCTTTGAAAGCGGAGAACATATCTTCATGTTCCCTCACAAGATAGTTCCCAACAATCTCGTTACGCCTAGAATAGTGGATCTCTTGCCTGCTATAACGTCAACAACAGTTTACGCTAAATTATACACAATTTTACGCTTTTTAGTATCAGCTTTACGTTAAAACGAGCGAAGCACAGTGGGTGTTGATAAACCGGTATCCTGGCTCACTCGACAGGGTCGGGGCTTCCTTTAACTAATGGAAGTCTAGGGCTTACATTATATATATACTTTATATATTTAAAGCCCTAGGCTCTATCTAACTAGAGGAAGCCTGGACCACACCCACCTGATCGGCCAACCAGGTGATCGCACGCACTTGGTCCATGACCGAATCCACCCACAACCCCACCGCACGGCCCCAAATCATCTCGAACACCCCCTAAAAAATCCCAAATGCCAACCGCTAGCAAGCCTAATTAATCCACAGTCACCCCTCCCGGATCGCCACCCACCCTCCTCCCTCCGGTCCCCTCTTCGCCACTGCACCATCGACGTGCTCCCTAAATCCTCGCTTCGAACGTCGCATCCGCCGCTCTGTGGGGAGCATCAGGTCCCACCGCCAGTTCCAACGGAGGGAACCAATGACCGAAGGCGGCCAACGGAGAAGCTATGACGACGGCGACAATGGCAAAGTTACATGAGCCTAGGACACGATCGTCGCTAGAGCAGGGCAAAATCGTCCAGAACCTCCTCGCTAGGGCGTCGTGCGCAATGACGACACTTGCTCCGCGGAAGAAGCGCCTGGTTCGGGCAGGCCTCCTCGCCGCCGTGGCTATTTACTTTGCCTTCGTCGTTATCTTCGAGCCCCCTGCTGCCCTTCTGGCATCATCCTCCCCCACCACTATCACATCCTCCTCGATCCCCTTATAGGATTCTCGCTGGGGAGAACCGGATGCCACGACAGTGGCGTTCACATTCCCGTTATCGCATGCCCACCCATCCAAGCAGGCCTTCCCCACCGCCACAGCCGCCGCTACGGGGACAAAAGGCGAGGGAGAGAGGCGGTACTGTGGCCTAGAACAATTCTGTCAGTATTACTCTCAGGGAAAGCTGACATTTCTATGCTTTCCTTTAGGGTACTATGGCCTGTTCCTCCAAGAATCTATGTAAGTGCTCCTCATCTAACTATACATGTCTAGCTCAAGTTGTTGTGGTTCATCTTATCATTTGTATCTATGTGTAATGCGTGCATTATGAAAAAGAAGAATTTGTGTAAAATAGATGGTAGTTCAGAATTTTCTTTGCACAGGAGAAGCTCAATTCCTCCTTGTAGATCCAAATAGGCCGATGACGATGAGTAAATCATTTCTGATTTTGCATACTTATCATGTCTTCTTGATGTCTTGGTATAGTGTATTACATTTTGATTCAACTGTAAGAAGTCTAGAATTGGTATGTCTTGTGATGGCTAATTTAGTAGTAGAAAAGAACTAGTGTAGAATGTTACTTTGGTTCTGCCTTCTCTTGCTCAAGCTAGAAAAATTATTAACATTTTACATTTGGATGTGTTTTTGCTGTATTTAATTTTAGCAGACACAGGTCAACATAATTGGACCTATAACTACTAATGAATCAGCAATGTGTTTAACTGGTTTGGTAATTATAAACCCACCTTAGTCTATTCTTGTGATGATTGATGTGTTGTGTATGCTAGACCTATTTATGATGTGAGTGGTTTCCTTTCTTTCTAAGGCTTCATATATGGCAGGTGCTTTCCATGATAAATCCTTATCGAAACTAGTGAACTACCTCTGTGCATAAATTATTTGTATATTAATATATTCTCCATGGTTGGCACTTGTTTGCAACATCAATTTCTCATTCCAACTCCATAAGAATAACTCACTCTGCTTCATATCAGTCTTTGCTTTCTCATTCCAACTTCTTAGGAGTAACTCACCCTGCTTTATATATGAACCTTTTGCTTACAAAGTTACATCTAGAGTGCAGCTTAGAACGACACTTAGTAAGCTCCTTTGAAAATATGCAAAGTGATGTTGATAGCTTTTTAAACCCTAAAAACCCTAACTTTAAATAAACCTGCAAGGTACTGCATCCTGAGTTTCCTGACTTACACTCAGTTAAAAAAATTCTTATTTTTTAGAACAATCAACAATAGGGTTTGATTTGTACTTTGCTAATTGATTAATGATTTGCATAACTTCAGTAATTATAAATTTTATAGTACCTGCCTAATTTTTAGAGAAATAACGATAATTGCTGATTGTGCAGAAGTTCCCATGATAACTGTAAAGGATAAGTAAACTAGTGAAATGTCTGTGTACATGGTTTTCATTCTCCCTTTCCTCTCATGTTCATTAATCTTGTTCGTTTCTCATCTGTTGCTTGCCAATGTACATAAAGTGCACATACTTATTATTATATTGATGGATTCTATGTAATTGCTATATCGTGGTGTCCTTATGATAGTTTATTCTTGCTTACATGTTCAAAAGACAATAGAATAATTTCCTAAGATTTTGTTAGTGGAGCGGTATATTATAACTTAAACATCTAAAAGCACAATGCAGAGATATATTATGTTCTTTTCTGAAACATGATAAATTTTTACCATACCCTTTTCATTGTGTTAATTATTACAGATTATTAGTGAGCTATCTGAAAGTGCTAATTGGTACATATGGACACAGTCTTGTTCCTTCTTCACTGCAAAATTTGAGGCAAGAAATCCATTGGTTTAGATTTCTAGAATCGAGATGCTTATATTTATAAGACTTTGGTTTGTTGCATGATGCTTTGTATTTGACACTCTCATTAACTTGTATTCCATCCCTATACAAGTAGGGGTGGTAATGGATCACAATCCAAATTCTTCTTCACAAAATGGTAGGACCCTAAATAAATTTTAGTTCAAAAATGAATAAAAATATGGCCTGATCCTAATCCGATCCGATCCTTAAATTTTATAGTGTAAAATTTAGAGCCCATTGTCACCCATATGTACAAGATGTTGCTGATTCCTATAGAACTGGAGCTGCCACTAATGTCATTTTTGGGCTTGCTTTGGGTTACAAATCAGTGATATCCCAATTTTTGCTGATGCGTTTAGTGTCTTCCTTAGCTTCAACCTTGCGTCCATGTAAGGTGTTGTTGTGTTTGATCTTGGAATGCTAAGTACCATTACCACATGCCTTGCTATTGATGACTATGGCCATATCAGTGATAATGCTGGAGGCATAGCTAAAATGGCTGGGATGAGCCATAGGATTCGTGAGAGAACTGATGCTTTTAGATGTTGTAGAAAACAACACTGCTACATTTGGAAAGGTAGACTACATGCTTGTGTTATCAAAGTTTCATGTGGTTGCACAATGAACTCATAGGAGGAAAATATCACTTTTTATGCAATACACAGAAACATTTTATGCTAGTTTAGATAGAATGTATGATCCTGCAGTAGATGATTGGGCTTAAATTTTGGTGTAATGTGCATTAAACAAGTGCCTTATATGATTATTGTGATTTATGCATTTCAAACGAATTGTATGATACACAACAACTATAGCATGTGGCAGCAATGCTACTATAGCATGTACAATGAAGCAATCAAAGACACAGTACAATATAAATATGAAAGAAAACAAATGCTAGCAAGTAGAGTGAACTTACATGTTTACTAGCATGAACTGTTGTTTTTCCTGACATTATAAAGGACATATTAACATAATCATTTGTATCCTCCATACATGTAGCTTTGTTTGTCAACATAGTAATTTGGTCTTCCAGCTGTTGATTTTTAGCAATGCGGATTTGTTCTTTGGCTAGTTTTCTCGCTCTTGTTGCCTCAGCTGGGACTCTTCAGCTAATTTTTGTTGCCCCTATTGTCTTAGCAGCGACTCTTGTGTTGTTAGTTTAGATGTTATCATTAGAGAGGTGAAACAAGATAAAACATGCAACTCTTTTGAATAAACCTTACCTTTAGTTGTGCATGTAAATATTGTATCTCTTTCCATGGAAACAGATTCCTCACTCGATATTCCCATCTTATATCCACTATAACAGTGACCCATTACTTGTTCTTGTAGAGTGTTTAGCTGTGCTCTATAGGCCTACTAGATGTTGGTGGTTCTTTGTTGGCATCATATGAAGAGATTCTTGAACTTCTCCAAGTGTCATGATTATATTATCGGTTTAGATTACTGGGATTTTTAGTATTACTACATAACTGTTAACATGATCTTTGTAGTCATGTTTATAGACATATCAAGAGATTTTTTTCTTTTTTATAGTTTGTAGGTTATGTTAGTCATAACAAGCTGAAAAAGATGATCATATTAACAAGGATCATATTAACAGTTTATGTTACATTTGCAGATATGGACTTTGGTGGTTTTCTCCATGTTAGAAAAGCTAGAAGAGTCTTTTCTACTCATAGTTGAGTACAGGCATAATTATCTCTTATATCTTATTGTAAAATATGAAAACAATTGTTCAGTAGATGGTTAGCTTGCATTTTATGCTACAATTATCTTAAATAACTTCTTGTTGTATGTTACACAATTTACAACATTTCTTGACGCGTTTGAGAGAAATGCATACCTTTGTTTCCGCGAAAAAAATAGAACAACATCCTAAACAATTCAGGATTCTTAAAAAAGGACCGCTGATAGAGGTACAGTTCAGGATAGCTAGTGGCCAAACCCAAATTTCAGAGCATTATTATCACTGTTGGTCGTGGATGCTATCTCTCGGCAGCACTTGGATTTGGAGTAGCAGGCAAGCTATCAATTAGGCATTCGTACCCCTAATTCTAGGATCCTAGGAATAAAAGGACAATGACGTGAAATAAACCACACTCCACTGCGTAGCCCCAACCTGCATCTTAAATAAAGTTGAAGCGGCACGCATGCCATTGCCACCCTAGCTATATATTGGCTAGTGCATGGCGTGGGTGATTTGACCGGTCAAAGTGAGGTGAGGCTAGGCTACAGGAGTACAAAGGTGACGGAGATGGACTGTACACATGTTTCCGGAATCCTCTACTCTAGCTTAGCTTAGCTTGGCTCGCGCGCAGTCGCAGCAAATGATGGCCGCATGTTCGGGCCGACACCCCGGCCGTCTCCTGCCCGCTCTGTTTAATTAATTCTTGTGGTAGGTATAGCAAGTACTTGGTAGGATTTAACTAGTCTTGAATTGCTTATTAATTAAACTTTGATGAGCAGCAAGTATAAGGTAATAGTCGGTTGCTAGTAGTCATCTATCATCAGGTCACAACTTGTTAGTACTAGCTAGCAAACATGCATGCAGAGTGAGTAACCGTTCATTATTCTGAATTTGTGTTAGTTTCTCTGAATAAGCATATGCGCGGGCGTACCGTCTGAAGGCGTAAATTAATCCAGCAGCTAGCGGCGGCAGCGACGATGGATGAGACGACGAGAGCAGGAAGGACGGAGGCGGAAGGGGACATGATGCCCGCCGCGTTGTCATCCTCCGATCGATCGATCCCTACGTACTCGAGACAAAGCGGGTATTCTGGCTAAATGGCAAATGCCACTACCGTATGTCGTTTCTACTCATCACGAATCATGCATCGCATTGAATACCGTCCAGATCCAGCTCCACCTCTATCTATCTACCTGGGGAAGCAGCTGGTGGATCGAACTGGAATCTCCGTCCGCCGATCCACATAGTCATATGCATGGCTCTCTCTCTCTCCCCGACTCTCCCTCCCTCCCTCTCTCTCTATGGCGCGTGGCTGTAGACCACACAGCAGTCGAGTCATCAGCAGTGCATACTAGATGAGACAACGCCTTTGCCAAAGGCGCTCTCAGGCTACTATACACTTTATTTATTTGGTTGCTGCTAAAGTATAAAGAATGTGTATCGATGGATTCGTCTGCAGGGGGACATATGTACATATGGTTGTGGTAGTCGTACCTTGTACCTTTGAGGAGTGAGATCCTGCTCTCATCTCATTATTCATTCACATCACATATATGCAGTAGTCTTCGCATGACTCTCACAAAGACATGAGGCATCATGCATTTCTGTCGTTTGTTCAATGCATTGGTCTGCAAAATCGTCCTGTCGACTGGATAATGATGCATGCATGCTATTCCAATCCAACCAGCGATATGTATGTTATATTTGTATAAACGTTCAGATGCTCTTATTAAGCAGTTAGCTACCCTAAACCCAGATGCATCTATTGCCACGTTAATACTCACTCCGTCGTCCCAGTATTTAATACGTAACCATCTCTGATTCAAAGATTAATAAATATATTTAATTATCTCTATACCATTGCATGTATACATAAAGAGAGCACACATTATATTGTGAGATAAGAAAAAAAAGTGGTTACACCTTATATCCTAAAACGGAGCGAGTAATGTTCTCTAAATACATCTCTACCAATTGATCGATCGGAAGCTCTGCGCGCCCTCGACATCGATCAGGATATCACATGCACCAGCATCGCCATCCGCCATATATACACAGATAATACACTTGCTGCTGGACGCATTGCAGCAATGGGAGCACACCTGCACTTGGGCTCGGAGTTCTGTCCGTCGCTATGAATTCTGCATGCAGCAGCATGCTCGATGGCGTTCATGCATGCATCATGGCTGGTCCAGTCACCCTGTCTCTCAAACTGTGGAACACACACACAGACACAGGGGATGGATTGTTGAAGAAGCGGCCGGCTGGTATAGAGAGAGAGCGCGCGCGGGGGCACATGAATGCGGGACGACAGGAATGCATGCATGCATGCGCGGCAGAGGTATCAGGCCTGCCTCTGGCATGCAGCAGCTAGTAGGCGGGGTAGCTAGCAAAGCGAGCAGGCTTTTGCCACCGATGCAGCAGCACAGCAACGCGACGCGCATCATTCGGTATGAGCGGGCGTTCGTCATGCCCTCTGCAAGACCATCATATTGCCAGCCAGCCTCATTGGTACGGATTTTGGAACAGATCAGCTGCTTTGCCACTTCTCTACTAGACCGGTTCACCATGACCCCGCGCGCTTCAATGGCGAAGCCGCAGATTTCCCGGCCGCTGGGACAAGGGAAAGGAAGACAGGGGAAACAAGCTGAAAAATATAGCTTTGTCTGACTTTGCTTGTCGTCCACGTGGACCTAACGCCGGCGGCCACCGGGCTGCACGAGCAATTGGGGCGCAGGACTCGCAGGGCGGCGTGAGCCGCCGGACTGCACGAGCTGCCGAGGCGCTGCAGACGCAGGGCACGACAGCCAGCGGAATGTGCGAGCGACCAGGTCGCGCCAGCGCCGCGCCGCTGGGGAGCGCAGGCTCAGCGATGGTAGAGAGAGGTTGGTGGGAGAAGCAGTCGCCACGCGTGTGGGAGAAGGAATACGCTAGAGAGAGAAAAAAATTGGAGAAAAGATAAATAAAAGATTATATATATATATATATATATATATATATATATATATATATATATATAGGGAAGAGGTAATGGAAGCCCTAGGCTTCCGTTAGTGGGGGAAGCCCCACCCAGGATGCCAACCAGATCGCGGTCGGCCCACTGTACGCAAGCATGCGTCAGCCATGCATATGATAGCCACGATTCCCGGATGAGACGTGATAGGTGATATACGCACGCATAAATATATGTAGAAATATGCATAAATCATGCATAGAAGGAATCTTTTGGACCACGAATCACGCGAATGAATATTACCATGTGTACACCGTTTACGACTGCATAATGCTGTGTAACATAATAGCGTAAACCATGCAACATTTAAATATCCACCGGTTTGAGATAGAGAAAGACGTGCTCCACGTTCGCGTAAATAAAGGCACAGTTACGGGAGGAAACAAATTCTCATTTACAGCCGCTCGTCCATGTTCGTATCTGTGATATTGGCGGCGGTTAACGACTGCATAACGATGCGTAAATAAACCATTTACGACTGCATAACGATGTGTAACATGATAGCATAAACCATGCATTATATAAATCTTGATCGGTTTGATATAAGGAAAGACGTGCTGCATAATCGTGGGTTTGAGGAGCATTAGTAGAAGGAAATAAATTTTAATTTATAGCCGCAGTTCGCGGGTTCTTCTCGGGCGGATTCCAGCGTAAAACGTGAGCTAAAACAGCGTAAATGAGTACGAATTTTAGCGTAAATCATACAACATTTAAATAATGCCCTCCTGATGATTACAGTAGTACAATTTTAATAATTTACCCTGGGGCTATACATGCTGACTGAATTTCTGTGTTATTTCCAACTGCACATATATATTTTTATTCTCTATTGTTTCAACGTGTATCTACACTGTATATATACGTATGTAGCATAGTATACAACAGTCGTTAACTAAATTGTGATGGCGACTGATATGAGAGATCGATTCTCTAGATCGCCGGACTATGGATGTTGAACAACGAAACCCTATTTCGAACAATGCTCCTGAACACCACCTCGCTGCCGCTCTCGCACTCGTCGATGCATCGCTCAAGCTCCTCGTGCTTCTCCTGCGCGACATCGGCCGTCGTCGGCGTCTCCGGCTTCTTGGCGAAGGCAGCAGCCACGAAGGCCGTCGGGGCCTTCTTGTTCGAGCACGACGACGCGGCGGTAGACACGGACGCGACGGTCGAGAACACGGCGGCGGAGGCGGCGGCGCTGGCGGCCGCGACGTCCATGAGCGCGGTGGCCATCTCGGCCTCCTCGGCGGTTCCGCTCCCGTCGAGCCCAGCCCCAGCAGGCAGGCGCGCGACGGACCTGGCGGCGAGGCGGGCGAGCTCCCTGTGGAGCGCCACCGTCGCTCGTTCATGGTGGAGCGCCACCGTCGGTCGCCTGCCTTGAGGCGACACCGCTGCTGGCCCCCAGGATCACCGCCGCTCGCACGCCCGAGGGAACCGCCGCCGCCGCTAAAACCTAATCCCTGACGGCGTGGGGTGTTTTTATAGTGTCAGCGTGGGACTGAATAATTGAACGCGTGGGCCGGATCGTGGGCCTGATGCACGTAATATGCGCAGACTATATTTGCATAAACTGATACACACATCAGCATAACTCGTATTATAATTTAGCGTAAGCACAGTTAGGTACAATAAGCCAAAAAGGGTCTGGTGCGGTCTGCGCACCTGGTCAGGGCTTCCTGTAGTTAAATAGAGCCCAGGGCTCTAAATACTATATATATATATATATATATATATATATATATATATATATATATATATATATATATATATATATATATATATATATATATATATATATATATATATATATATAAGAGTTTGTTGCATATGGCGTATATATTAAATTATCATCATCTATCTTAAATCTAACCTCTATTATTACTCATTATATTTATAAATAACACGTTCTACTTCTACCACTACGTCCACAACTTTAGATGATGCTCTTTCTAAAATATACAGACATTAGATATAGGATGGATGATGATAAAAAAGAAATACATTATGGGTATCCCACATATTACAGGACTCGACTTCTTTGTCTAATACCCCAGACACTCGGCAAAGATCTTTTTACAATTGAAAAAAGATTTGTCTGGTGTTGCATTCGGCAGAGAGCACTCGGTAAAAAATTATCGGCAAAGATCTCTTTGTTGAGTGATATTTGTCACGTATTCGACAAAATCTTTGCCTAGTGCTGATATGGCACTCGATAAAGAAAAGTCCTCGTGACTGTGGGGTCCATGATGACGGCGGCTTTGCCTAGTGTTGCATTCAGCAAAATCTTGTGCCTTTGTCTAGTGTTGCACTCGACAAAACAAAAATAAAAAAACTGAAAAATATCAAGTCCTCGTGACTGCGGGGTCCATGATGACGGCAGCATCTGCATGTATCAATCCAAGTCGCAAGTTTTCATTGACAAGATGACTTCTAATCAAAAGGTTGCCAACGATGAAATATATAAGTTTTTGTGAACAAATTTACTTTTATTTTATCGTATGAAGAAATGACCGAAACAAAAATTGTACATTTTGATAAGTTATACAACTTTGTATTTGAACACTTATTTATTTGAATTAATTTACTGCTTCAGATGTGATTTGGAATTGTGTTTGCCTAGTTCGAAAAAAACCAATCAACAAAGAAGCTCTTTACCGAGTGTCGGTGTTTTGAACCCGATGGTCCTAACCAACTAGTAAATTTGTGCCGCCTGCCCCTGTTTCGAATGGTTGATGCAAGAAGACACACAAGGTTTATCCTGGTTCGTGCAAGAGAAGGCTCTATATACAGCAGGGGTAGACTTATATTATCATGCATCTAAGTGCTCGTAGTGGGATACAAGCAAGTCGAGAGAGGGACTGAGTCCCAAGTCTATGAGTATGATTGAGGCGAGTGCCAATATTAGGAGTTGGGGCGAGTAGTGAGCGGTGAAGTGTCCCTCACATAAAAGGCCTCGAGCTCCTCCTTTTATAGTTGCAAGGAGGAGGCCCAGGAGTACAAGGGTTGTAATGTTGTTGTTGTGGTCAGAGGAGATGTGTCTGAGGCCTATAGCGATATGGTCGGCGGGATGGCCCTCGTCCTTGTTGTCGTCTTTGGTCAGGAGAAGGACGCCCGATTCTTGTAGCCTATTCTTTTGACTGGGTAGAGAGTCGAGGCTAGGCTTAGGAGCATGGGCATGTGTTCGAGCCCTAGCCTGTATAGGGGTGTGCATGAGACATTTCCAAGTGTGTCGAGTCAAAGTGGTTGAACTAGTGCTCGGCATGGTCTTCACCGAGGTTCGCGAGAGAGCAGGTGGCATTTAATGTGCGTGCTCCCCTCTTGGGGCAGTTGGCCGAGGCCAAGGCTGATATTAGACGTTGCATGTAGTCATGCTCTAGGTGGTTGAAATAGTGGTCGGAGTGGGGGAATAGTACCCTGTATTCGTGCCCTGACCATCGTCGTGGGCGGTAAAAGTAGATTAGACCGTAGTCGTGTCCTCCTTTGTTGACTTTGGCTCCTTCAGTGGGGCAGGTGGTCATACAGACACAGTTCTGGGATCGGAGTGGTGGGCAGAGGTGAGCATGCTCTGAAGCCTTGCGCGAGACGCCCCCAGGTGAGTCGGAAATGCGCTTCTCGCCCGAGGCTGGCCTCGGGCAAGTCGGGAATGCGTTTCCTGCCTGAGGTTGGCCTCGGGCGAGTCGTGAATGTATCTCCTACCTGGGGTCGACCTTGGGCGAGTTGTGACTTATGTTCCGTGCCTTGGTAAGGTTGGGAGCGTGTTTTCTTATGACCCTTTATTACTCAAGTCTCTAGGCACTTTAGGGTTGTGATCTGGGTACCCCTAATTATGGTACCCGACACCGAGTATTTTACTTTTACCTAGTGCTCTTTGTCTAATGTCTGGAGATTACAATTGGCAAAATGCCTCTTTGCCTAGTATATGGAAAATGACAGTAGGCAAAGGTGCATTTTTCCTAGTTTCCCTTTTGGACTCTCGGTAAAGTAATTTTGTTTTTCTCTTCTTGCCTCTAAACTTTTTCTATTGTATTTCTAGAGTACCTAGAACTATATGTTCAATTTTGACACATTTCTTGAGGTCTTTGCTATACTTTCAGTCGACCAGTTGAAACCTTGTCTAAAGGCATTTCCGATGAGGGTTCGAGGTGCACTGTGGTGCCTGCAAGCCCTAGAGTGGATTTCGCCTTGTAGTTCCCCACCCTAGTTGATGGCAATGCATTGTTGGAGGACTCCCGAGGGTCTGCGTCGATACAATTTCTTCTCCTCACCTAGTAGTACAAATGAGTTGGCTAGTCACGCTAGTCGCCGAGCCTCGGTCTTGTCGAGGGGTAGCTCTCCTCGGAGGAGATATTCCAGGTATGGGGCCCGCCACTCCGATGGTGGTGTGGCCTCGTTCCGCTCCCCCTCGATCTGCATGGCTTTGAGCTCGATGTCTGAGGGTGTTTTGGTACCTAGAGCTGGCTCAGGTGATTCGTGGATCATGACAGATGACTCATAGACGTCCCTGGAAAAACATTCAGGGGAACTATGGTTCGTCCCAAGGCTATTTTAGCCACTTCGTTAGCGACTTCGTTGTACCATCATGCGATGTGGTTGAGTTCTAGTTCGTAGAATTTGTCCTCCAGGTGTCAGACTTCTTCACAATAGGCTTCCATCTTTGGGTTGTGACAACTCAAGTTCTTCTTGACCTGGTCGTTGATGAGCTAGGAGTCACCTTGAACGTCGAGGTGCTGGACTCCCAGCTCGATGGCAATGCGCAGACTGTTGACCAGGGCCTCGTATTTGGCTACATTGTTGGATGCGACAAAGTGGAGGCGTATCACGTAGTGTATGTGCACTTCAAGGGGCGAGATGAAAAGCAAGCCCGTGCTCGCCCCTGTTTTTCATCAGCAACCCATCGAAGTACATGGTCCATGGCTTGGCTTGGATTGGAGTCGTCGGTAGTTGAGTGTCGGTGCATTCAGCCAGGAAATCTGCCAAGATTTGAGACTTGATAGCCTTTCGAGGGGCAAACAAGAGTGTTTCCCCCATGAGCTCCACTGCCCATTTGGCTATTCTACTCAAGGCTTCCCTGCTTTAGACGATCTCCCCTAGAGGGAAGGATGACACTACTATTACCGGTTGAGACTCGAAGTAGTGATGCAACTTGCACCGAGTCAAGACTACTGCATACAACATCTTCTAGAACTTTGGGTAGCGGGTCTTAGTCTCGGATAGTACTTCACTGATGAAGTAAACTGGCCTCTAACAGGCAAAGCATGCCCTTCTTCGCGCCTTTCAACTACGATCACGACACTAACCACATGAGTGGTTGCAGCGACGTAGAGCAAAAGGGCCTCGCCCTTTGTGGGGGGCACCAAGATGATTGTGTTGGTGAGGAGTGCTTTGAGATTGCCTAGAGCTTCCTCGGCCTCAAGGATCCAAGTGAATCACTCAATTTCCTCAGTAGATGGTACAGGGGCAAACCTTTCTCACCGAGGCGTGAGATGAAATGGCTTAGAGCCACAAGGCACCCCATGACCCTTTGAACTCTTTTCAAATCTTTGATCAGACCCATGTTGGTGACATCCAGAATTTTCTCCGGGTTAGATTTGATGCCCCGCTCATACACGATGAATACCGAGAGCATGCCTCGGAGGACGTCAAATACGCACTTCTCGGGGTTTAGCTTGATATTTTTGGCCCGTAGGCATGTGAATGCTATACATAAGTCGGAGATGAGGTCACAGGCTTTTCTTGTCTTGACCACGTTGTCATTGACATAAGCCTCGACCGTTCGTCGATGTGTTCCCTGAACATGTGGTTCATACATTGCTAGTACGTGGTGCCCGCATTGCTCGGGTCAAAGGGCATGGTAGTGTAGCAATACATGTCGTATGGCGTGATAAAAGAAGTCGCAAGCTGGTCGGACTCTTTAATTTGGATTTCATGGTAACCGGAGTAAGCATCAAGGAAAGACATGGTTTTTGAAAGGGAAATGTGCCCTTGGGCCCTTTCATAAATGTTTTGGTGATTAGATGATCAAAACATATTGTTTTGTGCTAAGTGTCAAAGAGATGCAAATAGAAAAGCAAGGTATGACTCTATCCTTAGTAAATTGTTTTTGGTACTAACATATTCTTCTAAGTGCTAGGAACCTTGTCAAATCAAGTAAAATCGTATTGGAGAAGTTTGGCTAGGTCTAGCCAAACTTACACTAGCCTGCGGTGCACCGGACTATCTGTTGTGCACCGGACAATGTCCAGTGCCCAGGCTGGCGCCCCGGCGAACAGGCCGCTCTCGACAAAAACTCAATGCGCCGCGGCTATAATTCACCGGGCTGTCCGGTGTGCACCGGACTGTCCGATGAGTAAACCGCGCCCACGCCAACAGTCGACCGTGCGATCAGCGGATGACACGTGGACTTCACCAACGGTCACCATGTCGCACTGGACTGTCCGGTGTGCCACGGGGGCCAGTGGCTGCAACGGTTGGATTCGCCAGAAAAGGAAAAAAAAATCGCGCACTGTGCATTGTCCAGTGGTGCACCAGACTGTCCGGTGGTGCACCCATGGATAAAAGGCAACAATGGCCTTCCAAATGGAGCTCCAACGACTCCTAGCTGCCTTAGGGCTATAAAATGGACCCCTAGGCGCATGGAGCAGTACACCAAGCCTCTATTGAACATTCTAAGACACCTAGAATCCGCAAACACGCATTCAGTTCATTGTGTTTGAGATCTGAGCACTTTTCTGAGTTGTGAATCTGCTGCGCTGTGTTGTGTGCTCGATTCTTGACTTGTGTGCGTGTCATTGCTATGAGTCTAGCTCTTGCGTGTGTTTCTATTCCCTCCCTTACTCTTGTGGTTTAATTGTGATCAATCTTCTAAGGGTGAAAGGCTCCAACTTATGGAGATTCCTCAAAAAGTGTAGCACTTGATAAACGAAAGAAAATGGTGGTACTCAAGGTTGATCATTGGATCACTTGAGAGGGATTGAGTGAAATCCTTGACCGAAGGAGGTCACCACAACGTGGAGTCGGCAATGGCCAAACCACGGGATAAAATCACCATGTCACTTTCGCATCTTTCTTTGTGATTGTTTTCTTTCCTAGAGTTCTCATATATTCACTTGTGCTATTGTTCCTAAGTTTAATACATATTCTAAAGGAACAATCAAGTGAAGAGTTCTCTCCTTATTCACATAACCTTGGTTTTGATCTCACTAGCATTTTTATAAACCAAGTTTGTGTTCTTTAGTCTTGATTTTTATAGGATCATCTATTCACCCCCTCTCTAGGTGCTCTCAATTGGTATCGGAGTCGTACTCTTCATTCAGGGACTAACCTTCCAAAGAGATGGATCCTAAAGGTAAGGGGATGGTGATCAACGAAAAGGAGAAGGAGACCCTCTATGTTGATAAACCAAAAGGTGGCAAGCTCACTAACCTAGGCTCAAATAACAAGAGAAAGGAGGGGAAGAAGAAGAGGCGCATTAAGAAGATCATCTACTATGACAACGACGCCTCCTCCTCACCAAGGGATGACGACGACAAAGACTCTTTGTCGAAAAAGAAAACGGTTAATCAGAACTACTCTTTTGATTATTCTCGCATCCCTTGTAATCCGAATGCTCATTTATTATCTATTCCACTAGGTAAACCTCCTCACTTTGATGGAGAATACTATTCTTTTTGGAGTCATAAAATGTGTAGTCATTTATTTTCTCTCCTTCCTAGTATTTGCGAAATTGTTGAAAATGGAATGCAATTTGACAGTAGTGACAATCTGAAAGTCGCCTAGAGGGGGGTGGATAGGCGAAAACTGAAATTTATAAACTTAAAGCACAACTACAAGCCGGGGTTAGCGTTAGAAATAAATTCGAGTCCGAAAGAGAGGGGAAAACAAATCAACCAAAGAAATATAGCGGATGACACGGTGATTTGTTTTACCGAGGTTCGGTTCCAAAGAACCTAGTCCCCGTTGAGGTGGTCACAAAGACAGGGTCTCTTTCAACCCTTTCACTCTCTCAAACAGTCACCTAGACCGAGTGAGCTTTCTTCTTAATCAAACGGGTCACTTAGACCCCGCAAGGACCACCACATAATTTGTGTCTCTTGCTTTGATTACAGGTGCTTTGAAGAACAAGAATGGGAAGAAGAAAGCGATCCAAGAACAAGAGCTCAAAGAACACTAGCAAAACTCTCTCTCTAGTCACTAGGTGTTTGGAGTGTGTTTGGGACTTGAAGAGGCTTTGATTTTTTTTGAATTGTGTCTTGTATTGATTGCACTAGCTTTTCTATTGAATGGGATGTCTGAAAAACTAGGATGCCTTGAGTGGTGGTGGTTGGGGGGTATTTATAGCCCCAACCACCAAACCAACTATTAGGGAGGGTGTCTGTCGATGGGCGCACCGGACAGTCCGGTGCGCCATCGGACACTGTTCGGTGCGCCAGCCACGTCACCCAACCATTAGGGTTCTGACGGTTTCGACTGTTTGAGCTCTAACATCTTGGGGCACCGGACAGTCCGTTGTCGCATCGGACAGTAACTGTTCACTGTCCGGTGCGCATTCTGGCGCTGCTCTAACTCTGCGCAAACTGTCTGCGCACTGTTCACGTTGCAGGCGACCGTTGGAGTTGACCGTTGTGCTCGATAACCGTTGCTTTGCTGGCACACCGGACAGGTGGCCCACTGGACGGTCCAGTGAATTATAGTGGAGCGGCTCTCCAGAAACCCGAAGGCGAAGAGTTTGAGTCAATCGCCCGTGGTGCACTAGACAGTCCGGTGCGCCAGACCAGGGTTCTCTTCGGTTTCTTTTTGCTCCTTTCTTTTAAACCCTAACTTGGATCTTTTTATTGGTTTGTGTTGAACCTTTAGCACTTGTAGAATATATAATCTAGAGCAAACTAGTTAGTCCAATTATTTGTGTTGGGCATTTCAACCACCAAAATTATTTAGGAAAAAGGTTTGACCCTATTTCCCTTTCAATCTCCTCCTTTTTGGTGATTGATGCCAACACAAACCAAAGCAAATATATAAGTGCAGAATTGAACTAGTTTGCATAAGGCAAGTGCAAAGGTTGCTTGAAATTAAACCAATTTTATAACTTCATTAGATATGCATGGATTGCTTTCTTTCTTTTAACATTTTGGACCACGCTTGCACCATTTGTTTTGTTTTTGCAAATTCTTTTGGAAAACCTTTTCAAGGTCTTTTTGCAAATAGTCAAAGGTATATGAGTAAGATTTTGAGAAGCATTTTCAAGATTTGAAATTTTCTCCCCTGAATAAAATTCTCCTCTTAATGTTCAAGAGGGTTTACCAATTGACAGAAGATCAAATTATTTTTAGATACCAATTTGAAAAATCCTAACCAATTGAAAAACATACCAATTTTGAAATATGTCAATTAAAATTTTTTGAAAGGTGGTGGTGCAGTCCTTTTGCTTTAGGCTAATACTTTCTCCCCCTTTGGCATTAATCGCCAAAAACGGAGACTTTGTGAGCCCATTTTCTTTTCTCCCCAAATGGTTCACATAAATATGAGTGAAGATTATACCAAAGTGGAGAGTGGAGTGATGGCGAAGGGTAAGTGATACCGATATAGTAGAGTGGAAGCCTTGTCTTCGCCGAAGACCCCATTTCCCTTTCAATCTACGACTTAACATAGAAATATACTTGAAAACAAAATTGTCGTAGACATAAAAGAGATATGATCAAAAGTATATAAATGAGCTATGTGTGCAAAGTTTCAATCAAAGTTCCTAGAATCAAGAATGTTTAGCTCATTCCTAAGTTTGGTAAATGTTTTCTCATCTAAAGGTTTGGTAAAGATATCGGCTAATTGTTCTTTTGTGCTAACATAAGAAATCTCGATATCCCCCCTTTGTTGGTGATCCCTCAAAAAGTGATACCGAATGACTATGTGCTTAGTGCGGCTGTGTTCAACAGGATTATCTGCCATGCAGATTGCACTCTCATTGTCACATAGGAGAGGGACTTTGCTCAATTTGTAGCCATAGTCCCTAAGGGTTTGCCTCATCCAAAGTAATTGCGCACAACAATGACCCGTGGCAATGTACACGGCTTCGGCGGTAGAAAGAGCTACTGAGTTTTGTTTCTTTGAAGCCCAAGACACCAGGGATCTTCCCAAAAACTGACAAGTCCCTGGTGTGCTCTTCCTATCAATTTTACACCCTGCCCAATCAGCATCTGAGTATCCTATTAAGTCAAAGGTGGATCCCTTGGGGTACCAAAGACAAAACTTAGGTGTATAAACTAAATATCTCATGATTCTTTTCACGGCCCTAAGGTGAACTTCCTTCGGGTCAGCTTGGAACCTTGCACACATGCATATGGAAAGCATAATATCCGGTCGAGATGCACATAAATAGAGTAGAGATCCTATCATTGACCGATATACCTTTTGATCTACAGATTTACCTCCCGTGTCGAGGTCGAGATGCCCATTTGTTCCCATGGGTGTCTTGATGGGCTTGGCATCCTTCATTCCAAACTTAGTAAGTATGTCATGAATGTACTTTGTTTGGCTGATTAAGGTGCCCTCTTGGAGTTGCTTGACTTGAAATCCTAGAAAATACTTCAACTCCCCCACCATAGACATCTCGAATTTTTGAATCATAATCCTACTAAACTCTTTACATGTAGATTTGTTAGTAGACCCAAATATAATATCATCAACATAAATTTGGCATACAAACAAATCATTTGCAATGGTTTTAGTAAAGAGTGTAGGATCGGCTTTTTCGACTTTGAAGCCATTAGTGATTAGGAAATCTCTTAGGCATTCATACCATGCTCTTGGGGCTTGCTTGAGCCCATAAAGCGCCTTTGAGAGTTTATAGACATGATTAGGTGTAACACCCGGCTTTAAGGAACAAAGCCAGGTGCATCTCATACATGCGCCAAGAAGACAACATATATAATAACAGAGTGTATAGAGATAAATGTCACAATAATCAGAGTATTTATTACATAGCGGAAGACTTACAAAATAAAAGAATAAATATAAAACGAACTAAGGATCGTTGGCGCCAATGTCAACTGAGAAACGCCACCTAGATCGGATCAAACTCCTCGCCTTGTGGCTCCTCCTGAACCACCTGTTCTTCTCCTGTGGGGGGGTGTGAGACAGCAAGGGTGAGCTCACACATGTTCATCGCTCAACAAGTTGTGGGGAATAATGTGACATGAACTCACCAAAGGTGGGAGTTCATGAAGTGTAAGGCTGATCAACAATAGAGGTTAAAGCTGAGCATTGCTTTTATAAGTTGGTCCAAATTTTATTAGCAGTTACTAAGTGTAAGTGAATACCAAACCATAATAAAGTAATAGAACAAAATTAATAACAGATCCCATGCAAATGCAAATGACAAATTGAGTTTAGGTTCCATAATTTAATCATCGGAGAGTCCTGAGCCGCTCATGACCGTGAGCTCGGCTAGTATACCAGTTTTACACTCTGCAGAGGTTGTACCCTTTACCCACAAGTCGTGTTTCCCATGTCGCCAGGGTTAGCTAGGCCCTTAGACACTACCAAGGTGAATGGCTAGGGATCCACTACGAGGCCTTTACAAAGTTCCACTAGCTTCCGAAAACCCGCTACAGTTTATAGGAAGTTCCAATGCAGGGTTCTTGTCTGACCGCCATCGCAGCAAAATCAACCAAGGACCTCCCTACACTGACCACTCCCCTACTGCCCTTGCCCCTTTCGGGTAAGGTAGTCTTCCACTAGCTTTCCTAATTAGTCAGCCAAGGGGTCCCATTCCTCCCTTGTGGTGGCACGTGTTTCTCAAGTTAAGCTCCATGTTCCAATTAACAATAATATAATGATCTTGACATGAACATAAATAGAATAACAAAATAACCGGAACATGGATATAATAAATGATTATCCCAAAACCATATAAAGCAATAGCAAAAACTACCCATGTGATTCAGGGGTAAACAAGGTAAAATGGATAAACAGACTATGGTGACCTATCGGGTCCCATCAAAATTAAGCCTATGCATGGTAAATAATTATAAAGAACATTATTGGGTAACAAAAGTGAATCAAGGGCACAACTTGCCTGGCACTTGAGATTCCAATTACCAGGGTGAACTTCAGGTGACTTGAAACCTCGCGCTAGTCGTAGCAATACAAACAAACATGATATAGACAAAATTAACATCACACCAAACATAAGAACAAACTGAATAAGAATGATCTACGCGTTGCTACGAGACTAACGCAACTTGAACGGATCAAATCAGAGTTAAAACGAAGGAGTTATGATTTTCTGAAGATTATATGTGTTTTGTACAAGATTAAATAGGATATAAATTTTAATGTGACATTCATGTCAAAACAGTGGTACTAATTGATAAACAATATTATTATAAAATTATAGAAACTAGAATGGATCAATTTGGAGTTCATATGAAGTTTCTGTGATTTATACAACTTCTAGCAATTATTTTTGTATTAAAATCAATTTCTAAAATTAAATAACTGAATTCTCAGAGCTGTGGACTGGGCGCACAAAATCTAGACAACCTGGGGGCCGCTACATGAATTTTCCTAAGACTCAGAGGTATTCCGCGAGGACGACGGGTTGTTTCCTTTCTAACGCAGGGACTGTTGTGCAAAATGGTCTGGCCAAAGGGGTATGGTAGGATCAAAGCCGTTCGATCCTCTATCTGTAGTTGTGATTAGATTTATTTCATCATCCCGAATGGGTATGCGATATGGACAGTCTGATCCCGTTCAGACGGTCATGATTTAATGAAACCGCGATCTAATCCTACGCGATCATCAGGAAACCAACGGCTAACGCACTTCCTTGCCGAGCCGCGCTCCAGGCCACATCTCCACTGTACGGCGTTGTATCAACGGCCCACAATCATCTTCTACACTATTCATCGGAACCCACAGCACAGAGCCCAATCGACGACGGCGCCGACCCTTCCTTCCGCCATTCTCGGTAATCCAGCGTTCGCCCAACAACGAGCGAGCAGACTGTGATCACGCGTCGGTGCCGAAGACGCGGTGCTCGACAAGACGACTAGACCGGCGGCGCACAGCGCACACGGCGGTGCACAGCGCACACGGCGACGCTCCGCACCGGCGTTCGGCCTAATTCCGACACGCCACGCGCTACCAATAAATCCTACGCGATACAC
The DNA here is from genome assembly GCA_029449295.1 of Zea luxurians. Lineage (NCBI taxonomy): Eukaryota > Viridiplantae > Streptophyta > Magnoliopsida > Poales > Poaceae > Zea > Zea luxurians. Next base: position 18,374,040 of record JAOPSE010000029.1, read on the forward strand.
GCCCTACGGAAGGTGGCGAGTACAGGAGATGCATTCTTACCGGAGTTGAGGGTAGCTCCGGCGACGATTCTGGAGCTCGGCGGCTGAGTACACGAGGCAGGTGACACTTCCTCCCTGCATCTCCCATGGTTCCTCACTCTGCCATGACGGCAATGCCTTCGTCAATGTGGTCTAGTTGGAGTAACTACCGCAAGGGGAAGATGCATGGCTATATAGTTGCACGGGGGTGAGCTAGAATGGCAACTGTCGACGAGATAAACGGAGGTTGTTACCACTGCACGGCAATCCGGCAGCAGATAAACTCATGGCCAATACTACAGGTGGTGGCGGCAAGTTTGTTAGGATTTGTTCGATGTCCCCCATATCCCAATCTTCGGTAACAGAATCCAGCAGGGGCAGCTGACCGCACGGATCGGAGTTTGGGCTAGCTTTCAGCAATCACAGGTGGCTCGATCTGGACTCTAGAGATAGAAGATGAATACGACACATATGGAGGATGGTACCGACAAAGCAGACCCTCATGTCAGCGATACGACTTAACAGGCTAGTGAGTGGTGAGAAGCTGGCCGAGCGGCAACGCGTGGGATTAATTTAGTGAGTGATGCCATGCTGATGTCATGCTAAGGCAAGTGACCAGAGAAATAATAAACAAAGAACTTGTGGCCTAATCCTAGTTGATCGAATGGTGCTTTTAATCCCAAAGCAGTTAGTGTTCTGTTTTTTTTTTTGCGTCTCCATTTTTCACAATCGAAATTCAAATCGGATTTAGATAAATTTCAAATTTCAAGCTTAATTCAAATGTTCGATCAAAAAAAATCCAGAATGCCATGCAAATTTTATTTATTGATTGATTAATTATTCACCTAGATAAATGCTTCTATATACATAATTTCATAAGAGAATAATTCACACATTTTTTTTATTTTATGGTAGTATTATTTTTGAATGTGAAGACAAATTAAAAGTTATCTCAAAATAAATGTACATCACTTATTTGCCATTTTTAGGGGAATAACCTCTAGTGTAAAATATTTATTAAGAGATTGGTCAAATATATAGCAAGTCTTTTTTTTTATTTCTATTTTCCTTTGCACGTCCAAAGTTTCAAATTTGATTCAAATTAATTTTTTTCTTTATTCACAAAATCGAATGCAACAACCAAAACTCCAATATGCTCTCTAAGTTAAACATTTTATTTAGTATTTTATTTAATAATCCCAATGCATGATTCACGCAAAAATAGGTATTTTTTTAGAAGAAGTGTATAACCTTTATCAAGATATGTTTTAATTAAGAGTACTTATAAATATATAGTTCAACAAAGTAATAACTAAATTCATATAGGGATCTTTGTATTTAATCTTTGTTAGCCAACAAATTAAATTTAGGAGATGTTACTTGAACAGTAAGAAAATTCTTATTAAAGATATTTTGTTTCAAAAACCCTTGGATAATTTTATGAATTTCTAAAATAGAATTTTGGGTACTACAAATCCTACCCCCCTTACAAAGAATCTCGTCCTCGAGATTTAGGAAGAACTAGGGAAAAGATGGGGAAAATCTATGCGAAGCTCTTTTTCTCTTCCCCAAGTAGCTTAATCTTCTCCATGATGGCTCCATTGCACTTTGCACATCTTAATAACTTTATTTCTTGTAACTCAAGTCAAAGTGTCCAGAATCTTGGTAGGATATTCAGCATAAGTCAGATCATCTTGAACACTAAGGTTCTCCATTGGTAGCTGATCTTCAGGTACCCTGAGACATTTCTTCAGTTGTGACACGTGAAATACATTATGCACCTCAGTTAGATTATCAGGTAGCTCGAGTTGATAGGCCATCTCTCCAACTCGCCTAAAAACTATGAATGGTCCAATAAAGCGAGGGGACAATTTGCCCTTGACTTTAAATCTCCTCATTCCATGAAGTGATGAAACCTTGAGATACACATGATCACCTTCCTCAAATTCCAGTGGTCTTCTTCTATTATCCGCATAGCTCTTTTATCTGGTCTGAGCTACCCACAAATTCTCCCGAATTATACGGACTTGTTCTTCTGCCTCTTGAATAAGTTTAGGTCCAAAGAACTGTTATCCCCTAGTCTGGTCCAAAATAGAGGAGTCTTGCATTTCTTGTCATACAGAGTCTCGAACGGTGACATCTTCAGACTGTTCTAGCAACTATTATTATATGTGAGCTCAGCATAAGATAGACTCTTGTCCCAACTACTACCATGTTGAAGGGTACAAGCTCTCAACATGTCTTCCAATACTTGATTAGTCCTTTCAGTCTGTCCATCAGTCTGAGGATGGTAGGCCAAACTAAACTTCAAATTCGTATCCAAATTCTCATGAAAACTTTTCCAAAGTCTGGAGGTGAACTGTGATTCCCGGTCTGACACAATCTTCTTTGGCACACCATGCAGGCATACAATCCGTGCCATGTACAACTCCGCCAACTTGGCTCCTGAATACGTGGTCTTCACTGGAATGAAGTGGGCTACCTTAGTTAGCCTGTCCACAATCACCCATATAGAATCATATCCAACAGACGTGCGGGGTAATCCAACAATGAAGTCCATGCCAATCTCTTCCCATTTCCACTCAGGTATCTTCAGTGGGTGCAATAATCCTGCTGGCCTCTGGTGTTCAGCCTTAACTCTTTGTCACACATCGCACATAGCCACATGTGCAGCCACATCTCTCTTCAATCCATACCACCAATGTTTTTGCTTCAAATCCTGATACATCTTAGTACTCCCAGGATGAATAGAATAATCCGAGTCATGGGCCTCCCTTAAAATAGTCTCTCGAAGGCTTTCCATACTAGGAACACATATCCTGTCCTTGAACCATATGGTACCTTGCTCATCTTCCGTAAATTCCGGAACTCGACCTTCAGTAATCAGACCCTTAATCTCTTGTATCTTAGCATCACCAATTTGTCCTTTGCGGATCTCTTGCTCCAAAGTAGGTTCCACATCAATAGTAACTCCTTCAGTATGAGCAACTATCCCCAGGTTAAGTCTCCTGAAATCTCCAACAATCTCATCGGGTAGCTAGGTAACAACATCTGAATGAACATGTTCCTTTCGACTCAAGGCATCTGCAACCAAATTTGCCTTGCCCGGGTGATAGTGAATCTCCAAATTACAATCCTTAATAAGCTCCAACCAACGGCGTTGCCTAAGGTTGAGATCCTTCTGAGTGAATATATACTTCAAACTCTTATGATCCGTGTATACTTGACACTTGGTTCCCACAATATAATGTCTCCAAATCTTAAGCGCATGCACAACAGCTGCTAGTTCTAGTTCATGAGTGGGGTAGTTCAACTCTTGTTTCCGCAATTGACGAGACGCGTAGGCAATCACATGTCCTTCTTGCATGAGCACACATCCTAAGCCTTGGCCACATGCATCACAATAAATGTCAAATCCCTTCTGTAGATCTGGCATAACCAACACTGGTGGTGACATCAATCTTTTCTTTAATTGATCCAAGCTGTCTTGGCACTTATCGTTCCACTTAAACTCTCTTCTCTTCTCCAAAAGCGAGGTCACGGGCTTAGCAATCTTAGAAAATCCTTCAGTAAATCTTCGATAATATCCTGCAAGTCCCAAGAAACTCCGGACCTCCGTAACTATAGTGGGTATGCTCCACGCCACTATCTCCTTGACTTTAGCAGGATCCACTGATACTCCTCCATTAGAAATGATATGTCCAAGAAATGGCACCTCGTCAATCCAAAACTCGCATTTGTTGTACTTGGCGTAGAGTTGATTATCTCGTCGCTTCTGTAGCACCAATCTCAGATATTTCTCATGATCACTATCACTCTTGGAACAAATAAGAGTATCGTCGATGAATATTACGACAACTCTGTCTAGATACTCCATAAACACCTTATTCATCAAATTCATAAAATAAGCTAGTGCATTAGTTAGTCCAAATGTCATAACGGTGAACTCATATAATCCATATCGAGTCGAGAAATTCGTCTTGGGAATATCCGATGGCCTAATCTTCATTTGATGGTATCTTGATCGGAGATCAATCTTCGAGAATACTCTTGCACCTCTTATCTGATTAAATAAATCTTTAATACGGGGTAATGGATACTTGTTCTTCACAGTGACATCATTAAGGGACCTATAATCCATGCACATCCTTTGTGATCCATCTTTCTTTTGTACAAACAGAACCGACGCTCCACAAGGTGAAGAATCCGAACGAATGTACCCAGCCTCTTGTAACTCTGTTAATTGCTTCTTAAATTCCTTTAGTTCTTCTACGAACATCTTGTATGGCCGTTTAGAAATAGGGGCAGTCCCAGGTAAGAGATCAATGACAAACTCCACTTCCCTATTTGGTGGCATCCCTGATAACTCCTCTGGAAAGACATCCAAAAAAAATCTCTAACCACACGGATGTTGTCACCAATAAACTTCTCATCTTCTAAGAATGTCGCTAGTCTGATGGTGGTAGTTACTGCAACTTCAACTTCGAATCTTTCTCCTTTGGAACTGGTGAGTTCTACGAGTCCCTTAGCACAGTGTATATACTACCTTTGCCTTTCTTAACCATGACATACCAAGGATCAAGTCTATACTGCTCTCTTCTAACAGTATAGGGGTAGCCAATCTGGGTTAGAAACACAGGGTAAGAAAGGAAGAATTGTAGACAAGGCGAGTAATTACGAGGAATGTTACTACGATTGATTTATTAGCTAAGTGGATTAGTGTGTTATCCACTAAAGCTAACACAATACCTTATGGTGGTACATGCTAAGATGCCCAACTATAATGTTGCAATCAATCAAAGAAGCAAATCAAGCATTGATCATCAGAACAATCAACCAACATTTTTAATAGAGAAAATAATTTTAATTTTGTCTTAGGTCTCCTATCCCTTAAAAAGTTCATAAATGTAGGATTCCAAGGCGTGAAATCCATCTTGTCTTAGAATAGAAAAGGTAAGAATAATCAGAGTATGACAGCAAAAGGTGAGACAGGATCAAGGTAAGATAAGTATAGAATGAATTAGAGTAAGGTAAGTAGGTAAGAGTTGTCCATTTCTATCTAGGTTTCGTCCTACAGTCAACATTTCCTCTGATACCACTTCTGTAACACCCGGCTTTAAGGAACAAAGCCAGGTGCATCTCATACATGCGCCAAGAAGACAACATATACAATAACAGAGTGTATAGAGATAAATGTCACAATAATCAGAGTATTTATTACATAGCGGAAGACTTACAAAATAAAAGAATAAATATAAAACGAACTAAGGATCGTTGGCGCCAATGTCAACTGAGAAACGCCACCTAGATCGGATCAAACTCCTCGCCTTGTGGCTCCTCCTGAACCACCTGTTCTTCTCCTGTGGGGGGGTGTGAGACAGCAAGGGTGAGCTCACACATGTTCATCGCTCAACAAGTTGTGGGGAATAATGTGACATGAACTCACCAAAGGTGGGAGTTCATGAAGTGTAAGGCTGATCAACAATAGAGGTTAAAGCTGAGCATTGCTTTTATAAGTTGGTCCAAATTTTATTAGCAGTTACTAAGTGTAAGTGAATACCAAACCATAATAAAGTAATAGAACAAAATTAATAACAGATCCCATGCAAATGCAAATGACAAATTGAGTTTAGGTTCCATAATTTAATCATCGGAGAGTCCTGAGCCGCTCATGACCGTGAGCTCGGCTAGTATACCAGTTTTACACTCTGCAGAGGTTGTACCCTTTACCCACAAGTCGTGTTTCCCATGTCGCCAGGGTTAGCTAGGCCCTTAGACACTACCAAGGTGAATGGCTAGGGATCCACTACGAGGCCTTTACAAAGTTCCACTAGCTTCCGAAAACCCGCTACAGTTTATAGGAAGTTCCAATGCAGGGTTCTTGTCTGACCGCCATCGCAGCAAAATCAACCAAGGACCTCCCTACACTGACCACTCCCCTACTGCCCTTGCCCCTTTCGGGTAAGGTAGTCTTCCACTAGCTTTCCTAATTAGTCAGCCAAGGGGTCCCATTCCTCCCTTGTGGTGGCACGTGTTTCTCAAGTTAAGCTCCATGTTCCAATTAACAATAATATAATGATCTTGACATGAACATAAATAGAATAACAAAATAACCGGAACATGGATATAATAAATGATTATCCCAAAACCATATAAAGCAATAGCAAAAACTACCCATGTGATTCAGGGGTAAACAAGGTAAAATGGATAAACAGACTATGGTGACCTATCGGGTCCCATCAAAATTAAGCCTATGCATGGTAAATAATTATAAAGAACATTATTGGGTAACAAAAGTGAATCAAGGGCACAACTTGCCTGGCACTTGAGATTCCAATTACCAGGGTGAACTTCAGGTGACTTGAAACCTCGCGCTAGTCGTAGCAATACAAACAAACATGATATAGACAAAATTAACAACACACCAAACATAAGAACAAACTGAATAAGAATGATCTACGCGTTGCTACGAGACTAACGCAACTTGAACGGATCAAATCAGAGTTAAAACGAAGGAGTTATGATTTTCTGAAGATTATATGTGTTTTGTACAAGATTAAATAGGATATAAATTTTAATTTGACATTCATGTCAAAACAGTGGTACTAATTGATAAACAATATTATTATAAAATTATAGAAACTAGAATGGATCAATTTGGAGTTCATATGAAGTTTCTGTGATTTATACAACTTCTAGCAATTATTTTTGTATTAAAATCAATTTCTAAAATTAAATAACTGAATTCTCAGAGCTGTGGACTGGGCGCACAAAATCTAGACAACCTGGGGGCCGCTACATGAATTTTCCTAAGACTCAGAGGTATTCCGCGAGGACGACGGGTTGTTTCCTTTCTAACGCAGGGACTGTTGTGCAAAATGGTCTGGCCAAAGGGGTATGGTAGGATCAAAGCCGTTCGATCCTCTATCTGTAGTTGTGATTAGATTTATTTCATCATCCCGAATGGGTATGCGATATGGACAGTCTGATCCCGTTCAGACGGTCATGATTTAATGAAACCGCGATCTAATCCTACGCGATCATCAGGAAACCAACGGCTAACGCACTTCCTTGCCGAGCCGCGCTCCAGGCCACATCTCCACTGTACGGCGTTGTATCAACGGCCCACAATCATCTTCTACACTATTCACCGGAACCCACAGCACAGAGCCCAATCGACGACGGCGCCGACCCTTCCTTCCGCCATTCTCGGTAATCCAGCGTTCGCCCAGCAACGAGCGAGCAGACTGTGATCACGCGTCGGTGCCGAAGACGCGGTGCTCGACAAGACGACCAGACCGGCGGCGCACAGCGCACACGGCGGTGCACAGCGCACACGGCGACGCTCCGCACCGGCGTTCGGCCTAATTCCGACACGCCACGCGCTACCAATAAATCCTACGCGATACACGCCCTACGGAAGGTGGCGAGTACAGGAGATGCATTCTTACCGGAGTTGAGGGTAGCTCCGGCGACGATTCTGGAGCTCGGCGGCTGAGTACACGAGGCAGGTGACACTTCCTCCCTGCATCTCCCATGGTTCCTCACTCTGCCATGACGGCAATGCCTTCGTCAATGTGGTCTAGTTGGAGTAACTACCGCAAGGGGAAGATGCATGGCTATATAGTTGCACGGGGGTGAGCTAGAATGGCAACTGTCGACGAGATAAACGGAGGTTGTTACCACTGCACGGCAATCCGGCAGCAGATAAACTCATGGCCAATACTACAGGTGGTGGCAGCAAGTTTGTTAGGATTTGTTCGATGTCCCCCATATCCCAATCTTCGGTAACAGAATCCAGCAGGGGCAGCTGACCGCACGGATGGGAGTTTGGGCTAGCTTTCAACAATCACAGGTGGCTCGATCTGGACTCTAGAGATAGAAGATGAATACGACACATATGGAGGATGGTACCGACAAAGCAGACCCTCATGTCAGCGATACGACTTAACAGGCTAGTGAGTGGTGAGAAGCTGGCCGAGCGGCAACGCGTGGGATTAATTTAGTGAGTGATGCCATGCTGATGTCATGCTAAGGCAAGTGACCAGAGAAATAATAAACAAAGAACTTGTGGCCTAATCCTAGTTGATCGAATGGTGCTTTTAATCCCAAAGCAGTTAGTGTTCTGTTTTTTTTTTGCGTCTCCATTTTTCACAATCGAAATTCAAATCGGATTTAGATAAATTTCAAATTTCAAGCTTAATTCAAATGTTCGATCAAAAAAAATCCAGAATGCCATGCAAATTTTATTTATTGATTGATTAATTATTCACCTAGATAAATGCTTCTATATACATAATTTCATAAGAGAATAATTCACACATTTTTTTTATTTTATGGTAGTATTATTTTTGAATGTGAAGACAAATTAAAAGTTATCTCAAAATAAATGTACATCACTTATTTGCCATTTTTAGGGGAATAACCTCTAGTGTAAAATATTTATTAAGAGATTGGTCAAATATATAGCAAGTCTTTTTTTTATTTCTATTTTCCTTTGCACGTCCAAAGTTTCAAATTTGATTCAAATTAATTTTTTTCTTTATTCACAAAATCGAATGCAACAACCAAAACTCCAATATGCTCTCTAAGTTAAACATTTTATTTAGTATTTTATTTAATAATCCCAATGCATGATTCACGCAAAAATAGGTATTTTTTTAGAAGAAGTGTATAACCTTTATCAAGATATGTTTTAATTAAGAGTACTTATAAATATATAGTTCAACAAAGTAATAACTAAATTCATATAGGGATCTTTGTATTTAATCTTTGTTAGCCAACAAATTAAATTTAGGAGATGTTACTTGAACAGTAAGAAAATTCTTATTAAAGATATTTTGTTTCAAAAACCCTTGGATAATTTTATGAATTTCTAAAATAGAATTTTGGGTACTACATTAGGGTACTCACTATCTTCAAAGCCGGGAGGTTGCTCAATATAGACCTCTTCTTTGATAGGTCCATTGAGGAAGGCACTTTTTAGGTCCATTTGATAGAGCTTAAAGCCATGGTAAGTAGCATAGGCAAGTAATATACGAATTGACTCAAGCCTAGCTACGGGTGCATAGGTTTCACCAAAATCCAAACCTTCGACTTGTGAATATCCCTTGGCCACAAGTCGGGCTTTGTTCCTTGTCACCACACCATGCTCATCTTGCTTGTTGCGAAAAACCCACTTGGTTCCTACAACATTTTGATTAGGACGTGGAACTAAATGCCATACCTCATTCCTCGTGAAGTTGTTGAGCTCCTCTTGCATTGCCAACACCCAGTCCGAATCTCTTAATGCATCTTCCACCCTGTATGGCTCAATAGAAGACACAATAGAGTAATGTTCACAAAAATGAGCGACTTGAGATCGAGTAGTTACCCCCTTATGAATATCACCAAGAATGGAGTTGACGGGGTGATCTCTTTGAATCGCTTGGTGGACTCTTGGATGTGGCGGTCTTTGACCCTGTACTTCTTGATCATCTTCCTTGTCTTGATCATTATCATCTCCCCCTTGATCATTGTCCTCCTCTTGAGGTAGCTCATCCTCTTGATCTTTATTTTCATCATCTTGAGCTTGATCCTCATCTTGGGTTGGTGGAGATGCTTGCATGGAAGATGACGGTTGATCTTGTGCTTGTGGAGGCTCTTCGGATTCCTTAGGACACACATCCCCAATGGACATGTTACTTTGCGCGACGCATGGAGCCTCTTCATCATCTAGCTCATCAAGATCAACTTGCTCCACTTGGGAGCCATTAGTCTCATCAAACACAATATCACAAGAAACCTCAACTAATCCAGTGGATTTGTTGAAGACTCTATATGCCCTTGTGTTTGAATCATATCCTAGTAAAAAGCCTTCTACAGCCTTAGGAGCAAATTTAGATTTTGTACCTCTTTTAATAAGAATAAAAGATTTGCTTCCAAAGACTCTAAAATATGAAACATTGGGTTTTTTACCGGTTAGGAGTTCATATGATGTCTTCTTAAGGATTCGGTGAAGGTAGAGCCGGTTGATTGAGTAGCAGGCGGTGTTAATCGTCTCGGCCCAAAACCGATCCAGAGTCTTGTACTCATCAAGCATGGTCCTCACCATGTCCAATAGAGTTCTATTCTTCCTCTCCACTACACCATTTTGCTGAGGTGTGTAGGGAGAAGAGAACTCATGCTTGATGCCCTCCTCCTCAAGAAAGCCTTCAATTTGAGAGTTCTTGAACTCCGTCCCATTGTCGCTTCTTATTTTCTTGATCCTTAATCCGAACTCATTTTAAGCCCGTCTCAAGAATCCCTTTAAGGTCTCTTGGGTTTGCGATTTTTCCTGCAAAAAGAACACCCAAGTGAAGCGAGAATAATCATCAACAATAACTAGACAGTACTTACTCCCGCCGATGCTTATGTAAGCTATCGGGCTGAATAGATCCATGTGGAGTAGCTCAAGCGGCCTGTCGGTCGTCATGATGTTCTTGTGTGGATGATGGGAGCCAACTTGCAATACAACCTTTTAGGCCTTCTGTGACATTATGATTATGTCACTAACTAGTGTTTATTTGTCATAGGTTGTATTTTGGTGACACCATTGTGACAAAAAGGACATCGTCACAGAAGGTGCGTGTTAAATGAACTACAATGACGATCATCAAAAAAATGTCATAGATTTTGTGACGCATACCAGATTCGTCACAAAATCTATGACACTTTATTTCGTCATAAGTGCCTTTGAAAACGTCACAATTTGTACTATCGTGCATTGCCACATGGCTAATAGTGATGATGTGGTAGGTGACATGGCAAAATGTTTATGACAAAAATATTTGTCATATATTTGATCGTGTGGCAGATGACATGGCAAAATTTCGTCACAAATTGGAAGGTGGTGGACTGGTGGCCACTTCCGTGGCAATACATTTGTGACAAATATTTTCATCATAAAATATGATGACATGGCAGTGATGTGGCAAAGCATTTGTGATAGATACAATAGTCATTAGAAGGAACACATTATAAGCATTCATATCGTCAAGGAATATTAAACATCACAACCAAAATATCGTATGAATTTGTTCACTGCAAATATTACTTGCTTCTTGGTCTCTAATTCATCCTGAAGTTGTTGAACCTTTGCAGAAACTGACGCTATGGAGCTTTTCTTGGATGCAGATTGAAGACCAACATTGCATAGGAACACACTAGAGCCCGAGAGGACATTAGAAACAACTTTTGTAGGAGATTTTGGTTGTTATCCATCCTAAATTGGTGCTACCACTATTTCTTCCATGTCAACCTAATATAAAGGTTAAAGGTTATTCATCAGTATAGTATACCAGATGTTGCAAGTTGTGAGTACAAACATGAAAGGAAAACAAGCACTTACAATAGCTTTGTCAATATTTTCACTAAAACCTTTCTTTTTGTTGCAATGCATGTCCTTTAAAAGATCCATTGCACTAAGTTCAGCATCCTTATATTTTCTTGCTTCTGAAATGATATAAAATGAGTCCAGCGAGAATGAAGGTCTTGCGATAAGGTACAAATTAGATTTCAAAATAACAATTCAAAATACATTTTAGATATAAACAATGATAAAGCATTTAAATAAAACAATAAATGAAGCAGTCCTCAAGTAACATGTGTCAATAACAAAAATAAATACAATTCAACGAATAATTAGGACATGACAATCATCTGTCAAGAAATAAAACATATGGTCCTGCAGTAGAAATAGGTGCAGCTTGATGAAACATAGTTTCATAATGGCAGTTTGGTGGAGCAGCATGCAGGATCAATTAAAGGGCAGGTTAGTAATTGCAGAGCAATGTATGTAAACATTTATTTTGCAATAAGTAATTAAACTGATGACATGCCTAAGGCACTCACATGTGTTTGATTTGGTTTTGTTTAAGCTTTTTATGAGGTGTTAATTTAGTAACTAAAACCAACTGAAATGAATTACCCTTTTGTCCAACTCTACTTGTCCCCTTAAACAAAATTTCGTTAAACTTAGCAAAACAAAGAATCTGCACAAAACATCAGTTATGGTACAACAATTTAATTGAATGATTCAGGCTGTACCGCTGTAGAATGCAATTGTTTAAAAAGAATGGCTTTTGATGTTCTGAAATGGTCAGATATCACATAGGACTTATTGTGCAGTGTTGATATTATGGTGACTTAGGATTAGAACAGCAGGTAAGTTGATGAACCAAATGAAGCACGTCATACTTGTAAAATAGGATTATCATAGATGAAGCAGGCAAACATTAACACCAATTTTAGGGCAACAAGGTATTAGGAGCGGGCAATAAGACACATCCATGGAAGTAAAAAGATTACCCCAGCAGATAACTTGGTGAACCAAATGAAGCATGGCATACTTATAAAACAGAATCATCACAGATGAAGTAGACAAACATTAAACCAATTTTAGGGCAAAAGGGAATTAGAAGCAGTCAATCAAACACATTCTAGATTATAGAGGTTATGTAACGAAATAGGTAAGCACCATAACGATTTGCAGTGGAACACGAAGTAAGCAACGACCAGTCAGTGAGATAGTTGAGGCTTTGTTGGATCCCACGCCAAAAATTCTTTTTTTTTGTTAACAGGATTTTTCCACGCTATAATATATAGTAATAGTAACGGGCAACTAATAGCAAGTGAAATATATACATTGGCAAGGGTTCTCGTGATGAGCTTACCATCTTACCAAATTTGCTAATAAAAAATATACAATTAATATAGAGGTCTGTGTTGTTCTATCCACCCAATAAATCATGATAAGGAGTTTGCTAGAGTAACCAGATGAACTTATCTAAGATTACTATTTACTATACCGAGGTCTCAACACCCTTAGCCTAATAAGTACTCGTAGACTGTAATGACTAAACAAAGGTTGCTCATAATTAAACTGCATGGTGGTGAGTCTTTCAACTAAATAGCTCTCAAGTAAAACAACTGAATTGAGGTGAGTACCGTTCAAATGAGGTCTTGGTTCCAGCTTACCTCACATTAATAGATGTAGGCAACCATATTTTCATGATGATAACATAGTATAATATCTGGATGCATGTTCAAGGCTATACTTTTTTGACGTACTGAGTGCTTTGACAGAAAAAATGAGTAGGTTTTTGTAAACAAAAAAAACATGTTTGTAATGGCAAAACTGCATGCTCATGGGTTGGTATTTTTCAGTTTACCTGGTAGTCATCGCCAAGCTCCTGGGTGAAAGACTGAAAGCACATCCTTGATGGCCTCACCAGATGCGTGGTGATCGCCGCACATGATGAGGAGCAGCACCGCCTCGGCCCATGTTTCGGCCTCCTCCACCTCACCTACCTCATCCAAATCCTAAGAAAGGGGCATAATAGAAATCTGATTTGAGGCGGCGCAAGATCTTTACCTCGTGCAGAAAACCCTAGCCGCCAGTCGCCATCTCAATGGACGGGGCGGAGGCACCCGAGAGCGAGGTAGCGTGGGATCCTCACGGCCTCACCTCATGCAGCGACGACGTACGACGAGAGCCAATTGGTAGGGAAAACATCGCATGCCTTGCTCTCCTCTCGGTTCTAGAAAGTGCAAGACAGGACAGATGATTTAATCCCCTGCTCCCCTCCCAGTTCCCGTTTTAGGGTTCAATAAAAATCAAAACCTTTTAAATCAGATCCGACGGCGGTAAAAAGGGAGACATGGGGCCTGTTTGGTTCAGCTTTTTTCTACCAGCTTTTCTGAGAATCTAGCTGTGGGGAAAATCTGGCTGTGTAGAGAATTTTAGTATCATTAGGATTACATGCGAAGGAAGATAAAGTTGTCCATGAGGCTCATGATCTATAAAGTGACGGATTACTATTATTGCGACGACTCAACCGATTGTATGTTTATATTGATTTTGAATGGTTTTTAATCAAACGAATTTTATAGAAGCTGACTGAAAAACTGAGTGTTTGGCAGTCCGCAACAGTTTTTGGTGGCCAGAAGCTGTGAAAAGCCGAAACAAACAGGGGCATGGAGTTCTGGTTGGGCTTTGTGGTGCAGGACTTTTACATATGTAAATTAATTAATTAATTAAGACAATGTGGCCATTCTGGTTGTGAAGCTTTGCTTCCGTCTTTGTATATAATTAATATTTTGTGCAAACAATTCTATTACAAAGGAGTTGAGCCTATTTTATAAAAAAAATATTAAATGATTAAAGAGCCTGATCTCTCGGGTCCCAAATATAATACCCATATATTTGTCCCTTTCTCATTTTCTCTTGATCGACAACTATTTATTTTCTAATAATGTGAATTATTTTCTAAATAGCATTATTTAAGGTCTAGCTATTAATGTAAAACTATATTTGAGACCCTAAACACTTCAAATGTGCTCGCATTTCTTTTGAAGTAAAAAATTTCTTTTAAGGTCCACTCTTGTTCGAAGACGCTAGATAGGTCGGGAATTATACGATGTGAAACAAAGTTGTCATTGCCTCTTTGCATCTATAAAACAAATATTTGACCATACGTGCATATGGGAAAGATTTGTCCTCATGGACAAGTTAATATATTATGGGCTAAGAATCGAGGTGATGGGAGGTAAAATTCTACAAATTAGCTAACTACTAGCGGTACTTTAATACAAATAGTTGAAAAATCAAAAATAATTTAATGTGTTACATTAATAAACACCTCATGTTGAACCCATTTAGCCTTGATGGTGGACCTGTCGTTACATCAATTATATGTTATTTCATTTTAAAAAATATAATCACATATCAATGATGAATGAACTTGTCATACAATTGTCGTAATTATGATGTAGAGCAAGCTATGACGATTTATTCTTATGACACACCCATATTGTCATAGATCATCATCACAAACGGCATGTTAGCATGAGTTATGACAATTTTAATGACAATGGTTACTTTTTTGTCATTAAACATAGATGTCTCATCGAAATCGTCATAAATAGAGCGGTGTAGTGACGACTCCCACTAGTGTCATCAAATATTCGTCATAGAAGGTCATATATGTTGTAGTGTTGCTTCCGTGCTTGACATGCGTTACAAACCCTGTCTTTCTCAAAATGAACATTTGTTAGTCCCAAAATGTGTTCTCCCTTTAGAAGCTTGTGAAGATTCTTCATCCCAACATGGGCTAGTCGGCGATGCCAGAGCCAACCCATATTAGTCTTAGCAATTAAGCAAGTCTCGAGTTCAGCTCTATCAAAATCAACTAAGTACAGCTGACCCTCTAATACTCCCTTAAATGCTACTGAATCATCACTTCTTCTAAAGACAGTAACACCTATATCCGTTAAAAGACAATTGTAGCCCATTTTACATAATTGAGAAACAGAAAGCAAGTTGTAATCTAAAGAATCTACAAGAAAAACATTGGAAATGGAATGGTCAGGTGATATAGCAATTTTACCAAGTCCTTTGACCAAACCTTGATTTCCATCCCCGAATGTGATAGCTCTTTGGGGATCTTTGTTTTTCTCGTAGGAGGAGAACATCCTTTTCTCCCCTGTCATATGGTTTGTGCATCCGCTGTCTATTATCCAACTTGAGCCCCTGGATGCATAAACCTGCAAAACACTTTTAGGCCTTGTTCTTAGGTACCCAAACAGTCTTGGGTCCTTTCACGTTAGAAACAAGCACCTTGGGTACCCAAACACAAGTCTTGGAGCCCTTGTGTTTGCCCCCAACATATTTGGCAACTACTTTGCCTGATTTGTTAGTTAGCACATAAGATGCATCAAAAGTCTTAAATGAAATATTGGGTTCATTTGATGCAACAGGAGATTTCTTTTTAGGCATTTTAACATGGGTAGAATGCCTAGAACGAGATGTCTCATTCTTATACATACAAGCATGATGAGAACCAGAATGAGACTTCCTAGAATGAATTCTCCTAATTTTATGCTTAGGATAACCAGTAGGATATTAAACGTAACCCTCGTTATCCTGAGCCATGGGAGCTTTGCCCTTAACAAAATTAGACAATCTGTTAGGGGCATTAAGTTTGACATTGCTTCCCTGTTGGAAACCAATACCATCCTTGATGCCAGGGCGTCTCCCATTGCTTCTAGCAAATTTAAATTTTTCATTCTCTATCTCATGCTCATTAATTTTAGCAGTTAGTTGAGCTATGTGATCATTTTGTTCTTTAATTAAAGCTAGGTGATCATGAATAGCATCAACATTAACATCTCTACATCTAGTACAAATAGAGACATGATCAACACTAGATGTAGAGGGTTTGCAAACACTTAATTCTTTAGCCTTTGAAATTAAACTAGCATTTTCAATTTAAGGCTAGCAATGGATTCATTCAATTTATCAATCTTAGCAATCAAACTAGCATTATCCTTTTTAAGATTGACAATTGAATCATGACAAACATTTGATTTTTCCACCTTAGCAAGTAAATTACCATTCTCATTTCTAAGTTTGGAAATGGTGTCATGGCAAATGCTAAGCTCCTTAGTCAAATTTTCATTCTTTTCTACTTCCTGAGCATAAACATTTTTTACCTTAACATGCTTTTTGTTTTCCTTAATAAGGAATTCCTCTTGGCTATCCAAGAGTTCATCCTTCTCATGAATAGCACCTATCAATTCATTTAGTTTTTCCTTTTGTTGCATGTTAATGTTGGCAAAAAGACTAAGTAAATCATCATCATCTTCACTAGAACTACCCTCATCACTAGATGTTGTATATTTAGTGGAGGCTCTAGATTTTACCTTCTTCTTTTTGCCATCCTTTGCCATGAGGCACTTGTGGCCGATGTTGGGGAAGAGTAGGCCCTTGTTAACGGCGATGTTGGCGGCATCCTCGTCGGAGGAGGAGTCGGTGGAGCTCTCATCGAAGTCTCATTCCCGACATACATGGGCATCGCCGCCCTTCTTGTAATATGTTTTCTTTTCCTTCCTCTTTCCCTTCTTGTCGTCGCCCCTATCACTATCACTAGATAGTGGACATCTAGCAATAAAATGACCGGGCTTACCACATTTGTAGCACACTTTCTTGGAGCGGGGTTTGTAATCCTTCCCCCTCCTTTGCTTGAGGATTTGGCGAAAGCTCTTGATGATGAGCGCCATCTCCTCGTTGTCGAGCTTGGAGGCGTCGATGGGAATTCTACTTGACGTAGATTCCTTCTTTTCTTCCTCCATCGCTTTGAATGCGACGGGTTGCACCTCGGGTGTGGAGGTGCCACCTTGCTCGATGATTTGTTTGGAGCCTTTGATCATCAATTCAAAGCTCACAAACTTTCTTATAACTTCCTCAGGAGACATTAGCTTGTATCTAGGATCACCACGTATTAATTGAACTTGAGTAGGATTACGAAATACGAGTGATATAAGAATAACCTTGACCATTTCATGGTCATCCCATTTTATGCTCCCGAGGTTGCGCACTTGATTTACTAAGGTCTTGAGCCGGTTGTACATGGCTTGTGGCTCCTCTCCTTGGTTGAGGACGAATCAACCGAGCTCCCCCTCGATCGTCTCCCGTTTGGTGATCTTGGTCACCTTGTCCTCTTCGTGCATCATTTTGAGGACGTCCCAAATTTCTTTGACCGTCTTTAACCCTTGTACCTTATTATACTCCTCCCGACACAAGGAGGCGAGGACTATAGTTGTGGCTTGGGAGTTAAAGTGCCGGATTTGGGCGACCTCGTCCGAGTCGTAGCCTTCATCCCCCACGGATGGTACCTGTGCTCTAAACTCAACAATGCCCCAAATGCTAGCGTGGAGTGAGGTTAGATGATGCCTCATTTTATCACTCCACATACAATAATCTTCACCGTAAAAAACCGGGGGTTTACATAATGGGACGGAAACTAAAGGAGTGCGTTTAGAAATGTGGGGTTAGCGTAGGGGGATCTTACTAAACTTCTTGCGCTCATGGCGCTTAGAAGTGACGGACGGAACGTCGGAGCCGGAGGTGGATGGCGATGAAGAATCGGTCTCATAGTAGACCACTTTCTTCATCTTTTCTTCTTGTCGCCACTCCGATGCGACTTGACGCGGGGAGGTGATTCCTCCCTTCCTTTGGCGCCGGACTCCCTTGATGGAGCCTTCCTACGGCTTGTGGCCGTTTCCATCTCCCTCTTGGCGGATCCTCCCGACATCACTTCGAGTGGTTAGACTCTAATGAAGTACCGGGCTCTAATACTAATTGAAAGTCGCCTAGAGTGGGGGTGGATAGGCAGAAATTGAAATTTATAAACT
Source organism: Zea luxurians (assembly GCA_029449295.1). NCBI lineage: Eukaryota > Viridiplantae > Streptophyta > Magnoliopsida > Poales > Poaceae > Zea > Zea luxurians. Next base: position 18,392,271 of record JAOPSE010000029.1, read on the forward strand.
TAAAGCACAACTACAAGCCAGGGTTAGCGTTAGAAATAAATTCGACTCCGAAAGAGAGGGGAAAACAAATCAACCAAAGAAATATAGCGGATGACACGATGATTTGTTTTACCGAGGTTCGGTTCCAAAGAACCTAGTCCCCGTTGAGGTGGTCACAAAGACCGGGTCTCTTTCAACCCTTTCCCTCTCTCAAACGGTCACCTAGACCGAATGAGCTTTCTTCTTAATCAAACGGGTCACTTAGACCCCGCAAGGACCACCACACAATTGGTGTCTCTTGCTTTGATTACAAGTGCTTTGAAGAACAAGAATGGGAAGAAGAAAGCGATCCAAGAACAAGAGCTCAAAGAACACTAGCAAAACTCTCTCTCTAGTCACTAGGTGTTTGGAGTGTGTTTGGGACTTGGAGAGGCTTTGATTTTTTTTGAATTGTGTCTTGTATTGATTGCACTAGATCTTGTATTGAATGGGATGTCTGAAAAACTTGGATGCCTTGAGTGGTGGTGGTTGGGGGTATTTATAGCCCCAACCACCAAACCAACCGTTGGGGAAACTGTCTGTTGATGGGCGCACCGGACAGTCCGGTGCGCCACCGGACACTATTCGGTGTGCTAGCCACGTCACCCAACCATTAGGGTTCTGACGGTTTCGACTGTTGGAGCTCTGACATCTTGGGGCACCGGACAGTCCGTTGTCGCACCGGACAGTAACTGTTCACTGTCCGGTGCGCATTCTGGCGCTGCTCTGACTCTGCGTGAACTGTCCGTGCACTGTTCACATTGTAGGCGACCGTTGGAGTTGACCGTTGCGCTCGATAACCGTTGCTTCCCTGGCACACCAGACAGTCCGGTGGCCCACCGGATAGTCCGGTTGCCCACCGGACAGTCCGGTTGCCCACCGGACAGTCCGGTTGCCCACCGGACAGTCCGGTGAATTATAGCAGAGCGGCTCTCCAGAAACACGAAGGCGAAGAGTTTGAGTCGATCGCCCTTGGTGCACCGGACACTGTCCGGTGTGCCACCGGACGGTGCGCCAGACCAGGGTTCTCTTCGGTTTCTTTTTGCTCCTTTCTTTTAAACCCTAACTTGGAACTCTTTATTGGTTTGTGTTGAACCTTTAGCACCTGTAGAATATATAATCTAGAGCAAACTAGTTAGTCCAATTATTTGTGTTGGGCATTTCAACCACCAAAATTATTTAGGAAAAAAGGTTTGACCCTATTTCCCTTTCACAATCCTGTATTAAATAATGAACAAATTCATAAAAATGCCCAAGCTACTACTGTTTTGCTAGCATCTCTATGCAGGGATGAATATAACAAAGTCAATGGCTTGGACAACGCCAAACAAATTTGGGACACCCTCAAGACTTCTCATGAGGGAAACGATGTCACGATGATCACCAAAATGGAATTGTTGGGAGGTGAACTTGGGAGGTTCGCCATGAAGAGGGGAGAGGAGCCAACCAAGACATACAATAGGCTCAAGACCCTGGTGAACAAGATCCGGAGTTATGGGAGCACAAGATGGACATATCATGACGTCGTTCGACTCATGCTAAGGTCATTTACTATTATTGATCCTCATCTTGTAAACCTTATCCGTGAAAATCCCAGGTACACCAAGATGATGCCCGAGGAAATTCTCGGAAAATTTGTAAGCGGGCGCATGATAGTAAAGGAAGCAAGGTATGGGGATGATATTACAAATGGTCCGCTTCCAATCTACGAACCTTAGCCCATTGCCCTCAAAGCAACAAGTAGCAAGGAGGCGCTACCTAACAAGGTGGCACAAGTGGAAGCTGCCAGGCTCAACGAAGAGGAAATGGCGCTAGTAATCAAGCGCTTCAAGATCGCTTTGAAAGGACGCAAGGAGTATCCCAACAAGAACAAATCAAAGGGAAAGCGCTCCTGCTTCAAATGTGGTAAGTCCGGTCATTTTATTGCACAATGTCCTGATAATGAAAATGACTAGGGACAAGAAAAGAAATGGAAGAAGGAGAAAAAGAAGAACTACAGGAAGGTGAAGGGAGAGGCACACATTGGCAAGGAATGGGATTCTGACTGTTCTTCATCCGACTTCGACGATGAAGAACTAGTTGCCTCTGCCTTCGACAAGTCCTCCCTCTTCCCCAATGAACGTCACACGTGCCTCATGACTAAGGAGAAGAAGGTACGTACATGAGATACTCCCAAGTATACTTCTTCTAGTGATGAGGAATCTGATGATGTAGACTATAGTGATCTCTTTAAGGGTTTAGATAGATCTAAAGTAGATAAGATCAATGAACTAATTGATGCCCTTAATGAGAAAGATAGGTTATTAGAAAAACAAGAAGATGTTCTTTATGAAGAACATGATAAACTTGTTAATGCTGAAAAATATCTTGCTTTAGAAGTTAAGAGAAATGAACTTCTTTCTTCTGAACTATATTCTTGCAATGATTCTATTTCTAGTCTTAAAAGTTTAAATGCTGATTTAAATACTAAGCTAGAAAAAATAAATGTTGCTAGATCTTCTGTGGAGCATGTATCTGTTTGTAATAGGTGTAAATATTTTGATATTGATGCTTGCAATGCTCATGCTTCTACTATTCTTAAGTTGAATAATGATGTTGCTAATCTTAATGCTCAACTTAAAATTTGCAAGAGTGATTATGAAAATTAAAATTTGCCAGGGATGCCTAGACCATTGGTGGACACCCCTCCATTAAGGATGGACTTGGTTTCCAAAAGGAAACCTAGAACTTAACAAGCCAAACGACCTCCAATCCCAACAGGGAGAAAGGGAAGGCTCCTATGGCTAGTAGCTCTCATTCTTCACATGACAAAAAGAACCATGTCTATCTTTATGTTCATGTTAAGAATGTTTCTAGTGTTGCTCGTCATGATAGGTGTTATAATCATGTTGTTTTACCTGTACGTCATGATGTTGCTTTTGATTCTCATGCCATGTTTGCATCATATAGCTCTTGTGCTCATGGTAGGAATAGACCTAGGCACCATGTTCATAATGGTGCTTCTCATGCGCCTAGGATTGCATCAAATGGACCAACCATGCTTTATCAAACATATGATGCTTCATTTGTTCTTCTATGCAAAAATGATAAAGTAGTTGCTAGAAAGTTGGGGCCTAATTGCAAGAGAGACAAAACTTGCATATGGATTCCAATGTCTTATGTGACTAACCTTGTAGGACCCAACAAGAGTTGGGTACCTAAAACCCAAGCTTAAATTACCTTGCAGGTTTATGCATCCAGGGCACAAGCTGGATTATCGATAGCGGATGCACCAACCACATGACAGGGAGAAGAAAATGTTCACCTCCTACGTCAAGAACAAGGATTCCCAAGACATGATCATATTTGGAGATGGGAACCAAGGCAAGGTCAAAAGTTTGGGTAAAATAGCCATCACTACCGAGCATTCAATTTCAAATGTGTTCTTAGTAGAATCACTTGGTTACAATTAGTCGAATCGAGTGGTCAACGGCCTAGCCGACGGACTCAAGCCTGTCAGAGGCGACAGACGCGCCGGCCTCCAGCGTGCCAGGTAGCGCTGAGGCGGCATGGGTGGTGGCGGCCCGAAGCATGGCCGTCTCGAGGCGGAGCCCCGAGCCGAGGTCCTCGAGATCGCGGCAGTAGCCTCCTAGGACCGACTCCGACCGCGACGCGAACGTACTCACCAGGCCCCCGAAGCTCCACCCGCCGTCTGAGCTTTCCCCAGCCAGCGCCACCTCCTCCACATCCGCCGCCGCCACTTCCGAGAAGCTACCCTACCGAAGAGGAAATAAAACAAGAACCGGGAGGGCAGTGGAGATGGGGTGGAGGCGGAGCACTGACAGGAGGGTGCAGTTGCGGACGGAGCCTGCGACGGCTAGGGTTCCCAGGCAGATGAGAACGGGCTCAGGGCCGTCATCCTCCTCCTCGCGCACGGATCGACGGGGTTCTGGGGGAAATGAGGGGATGACGCGGCGGAGCTCAGGAGGGGCGCGGGGTTCGGGGGTGGGCGAGTGTAAGGAAAATGGACCCCAAGCCATTTGTCTAATTGAGTTTTGGTGTTTGATGATCAACACAATTCGTGAACTGATGAGTTTTCTAGTGTTTGTGTTTGTAGTTCACAGAATGCAAGATTAACTTGGACTAAGGAATTGAGGAAAGCAACACCTCAAAAGAAGACATTAAAAAGATTCAAGAAAAGTCCAAGTGTGCTGCCTGCGGACTGTCCGTGCGTGGAGCACCGGACTGTCCGGTGCCCACACGCCGGACTGTCCGGTGCACCAGGGAACCGCAGCCCAACGGCTAGTTTCAGGTGGCACCTGGAGAGAAGACCACCGGACTGTCCGGTGTGAGGACCGGACTGTCCGGTGTGGAAAGCCTGCGGTGCCAACGGTCACCTGCTCTAACAAGGCAATGGCTAGGTGCACCAGACATGCTACAGTGCGCTGTCCTGTGCACCACTGGACTGTCCGGTGTGCCACAGAAAGCAGCAACTTTTCTTCAATGGCTCTATTTGTGATGGGGGCTATAAATACACCCCCAACCGGCCATTTCCAGGTGTGGGAGCCCAAGAGACATACCAAGGCATATAGTAGACATTGCCAAGTGCTCTTACACCCAAGTGCTTAATAGAATCACTCGGTGATTAGCGTAGGAGCTTTGCGAAGTGCTTAGGTTAGTTAGACCGCTTTAGCGCTTGCTCTAGGTGAACCCTAGTTAGTTGAGTGAGTTTTGTGAAACCACACAACCCCTCGGCTCTTGCGCGAGCCGTTGTAATTGTACCGAGTGGGGCGAGAGTCTTGCGAGACCGTGACAACCGTATTTGTGTCACGGCCACCACCGTGTACCGGAGGGAACGAGGCCCGCGGCGTTTCGGCCGGAAGCTCGATAGTGGAGACGACGGGGAGCGTCCGAGAGGAGCCGGAAGCGGAGCACCACTTGCGTGTGGAGAAGGCCCGTGGCTCCCTACGGAGTTACTCGACCAAGGTGCTTGGCCCTCGCGTGGGCTTCCCTTTGCGTAGGGGCACCAACGAGGACTAGTCGGGACCTTGCGTGGTTCTAGATACCTTGGTAAAAATACCAGCGTCATCCATGAGAGTTTGCATATCTACCTTGCTCTTTAACTTCCGCATTTATATTAAGCATTTAAGTTTCAATCTTGTCTTTATGCTTATATAGTGTAGACTGAAACTTAGCCATTGCGGTAGAGATAGCAACACTTAGACAAAACCTAGTTTGCACATTCTAGTTTGATTATTTGCATAGGTTTTGCTCTAGGGATTTAATTGTGGCCTAGTTTAGTAAAAGTTTTAGAAGTCCTAATTCACCCCCCCTCTTAGGCGTCACCCATTTTCTACAAGTGGTGTCAGAGCCTGGTTTGGCTCATTTGAAACGCTTTAGCTTCACTGGTAAAAGAGTCGACGCTTTTTAGAGGAAGGGATGGATACCCATAGGCCACCACACTTCGACGGCACTAACTTCCCATATTATAGTGATAGAATGGCTTGTTACCTAGAGGTCGTTTATCTAGGTGTTTGGAGAGTCACTCGTGACTGGATGAAACCCCCCAAGAATCCCGAGAAACCCACCGCGAGTGAGGAAAAAGAAATTCATTTAAATGCTAGAGCCAAAAATTGCTTGTATGAATCTCTTAGCATGGATATTTTTAATCAAGTATTTACCTTGAAAACTGCTAATGAGATTTGGCTTAAGTTGCATGAGCTCCATGACGGCACATCAAATGTCCGTGAGCAAAAACATTGCCTGGTCTTAAATGAGTATAATTCTTTTGCTATGAAAGATGATGAGCTTGTTAGAGACATGTATTCTCGTTTGAATCTAATTATCAATGAGCTCTATTCTATTGGCATTAATAAGCTAGGTGATGTGGACATTGTGAGGAAGATTATCTCCCTGCTACCACAACAAAGATATGGGAGCATCATCACCATCCTTCACAACATGGAAGACTTGAGTAATATGACCCCGACCATTGTGATTGGGAAAATCGCGGCTTTTGAGATGTCGCGAAAAATGTGTCGGGGAGAGGAGCCAACTTCCTCAAGGCCATATGCTTTTGCATGTGATGAAAGGAAGGGCAAAAAGAAGGCTCCCACTCCAAGTTCCTCAAGTGAAGAAGAGGAAGAAGAAGAAAGTGATGATGATGAAAATAATCGACCATGCACATCATCCTCCGAGGACGAAGAAACAATCCGACGCGTCGAAAAGGTAACAGGGATGATCCACAAGATTAATCTAATGGGTGTGCTCCTGCAGGTCGAAGATCTTCTCTTTAACATTGACAGGAAAAAGCAAAGGAAGAGAGGATGCTTCGCATGTGGGGAGAAGGGCCACTTCAGGGACAATTGTCCAAATATGGCCAAACCCAAAAAAGGGAGGAGCAAAGGCAAGGCGCTAACAAGTGTTAGAACTTGGGATGATTCTTCAAGTGAAGATGAACCTCCAAGGACGCGCAGCCACCGATCCTCATCATGGTCATCACACAAATTCCTTATGGCAAGAGGTAAAATGAGCATTCCATCCTCTAGTGATGATAGTAGTAGTGATGAAGATGGTGAAGGAAAGCCCTCTGTAGAAGAACTTGCGGAAGCCGTTAAATTTTTCCAGGATGTTTGCACTAAGCAAAAAACTCAACTTAAAACTTTGAAAAATAAGTTGATTAGCTCCCAAAATGATTATAAAGGTTTGCTAGAAAAATTTGAAACTTTTGCAAACTCAAACTGTGAGTTGTCAACTAAAATTGAGAAATTAGAGTCTAGTGCTACATCCACGGCTACCGATGATGGCCTTATTAAAAAGAATGAAAAACTTAAGGCTAAGTTAGCTAGCTCTCAAGAAGCTATTGAAAATTTGCTAGAGAAAATGGAAATTCTTAGCATACACAACAATAAGCTAACTACTAAGCTAGAAAACATTGGTAGCACCCCAGAAGCATCTTTAGTTGAAATTCCTGAAATTATTAAAAAGGATGCTTCTACTTCTTGCTTTAATTTAATTGATGATTCTAACTCCTACAACCAAGTTCTTGTTGAGAATATTGTTGTAGAAACATGTTCAGATGAGGTTGCAAAGGAAAATGAGCAATTAAGGCAAGAAGTGGCTCGCCTTGGCAAGGCTTTGTATGACAAGAAAGGCAAAGCCAAACAAATCCGACCTCCACAGGATAACACCACTGCGGGAGTGAACAAGCCTATGGAGGGAGAAACTGTGATTTGTAGGCTATGCCACAAGGAAGGCCACAAGTCTTTCCAATGCAAGGCGATGACCAGGGATAAACAAAGGCAAAAGCTCAAGTAAAAGCCATCAAGCAAAGTCCCCAACACCTACATCAAAAAGGTGGACAAAAAGGCTGCTACACCATATTTGATCAAAAAAATGGAAAGGTGATAGCAATCAAGGCCAACAAGCAAGCCAACAAAGGAAAGGGGGCCAAACGTATCTGGGTGCCAAAGGAAATAATTTCAACCATGAAAAGCACCAAGAAGGTTTGGATCCCGAAAGGGAAGTGAGTGGACCGAAGGTCAACGGGAAATTTGAAGACTTGGCAAATTAGGGATATATATCATGGGATACATCATATTGGACCAAGTTTATTCCCAAGTGGGTTAGTAAATATTTTGGACCCAAATTTCCCCACCCATGACTAAGGTAACTAGATTTAATGTATTTATTGTTCTTTAGATATGCGTATTTATTTACCTTGTATCTAGTTTACCTTTCATACCTAGTATTAAATTTTGTAATTACTTTTGTTTAAAATTATGCATACTAGGTAAATCACATGGTAGGATTGCTTGCTTTCATCTCATATACTTAAGCAAACCTACATGGCTTAAAAATGTTTATTTAAGCACGACACATAGCTTCTATATCACTCCATAGTAAATGATACATCTTTTAATAACTATGAATTCTTCAAGTGGTAAAACACTCATATTCTACAATCTGTATCATTTAACTTATATGTGCCAAAGTTCGGATTATAGATAATTTGCCCCTCTTGATATCAAATCAAAGTGCATGTCTCCTGCAAGTATTCAAAACTTGTATGCACACCTTCACGGAGAGGTTACTCTATAATCTAATACTTTGAGACTAACATCTTTTTCAAGTCTATTTCACGTGATAGTCTCATTGTAAGGAAAATAAGGTCTCCGGAGAAAGACAACAATCTTCCACTGCAAAATCTCCAAGAACTCTCATGTCTCTCAAGCTCACCATTGAATTTCAATCGGTATCTTTTGAGACTACATCTAGTATCATTTTCATGTCTTCTCCAATATTTGATTAGACTATATTTCATATCATATACTTCCATGTTGCTAAAAATGCATAAGTGGTTAACTCATATTCTGTTACCTATGCATAAGGGAAGTTAGTCTTTTCAAATCATGTCGTGCACCTCTAATTTTCACATGCTTTTTCCTAAAGGTAGAAGGTCTCTATCGGGGGGAGTATTTCTTCGTCTTTAAAAAGGGGAGAAATTTTCTCTCTAAAAGAGAACACTCATTTAGGGGGAGTAATCATTTGAGGGCAAATTTGTATTTACTTTCTACATACTTTTAATGTCTTCCTTTTCGGTGGTTGATGCCAAAGGGGGAGAACTTTAGGGACCAAAGCAATGAAAAATGTATCAAACACCAAACACCACCAATTTAATTTTTTAAAAAAATATGCAAATGGTTTTTCAAGTGGTTTTGGTTATTTGGCCCAAAAATAGGAAGTAAGTGAATTATGGAGTTAGGGGGAGGCTTAAGTCCATAATGTCACATTGTGGGGACAAACATGCATCCTAGCAAGTAGACTGCATAATGTCATTCTAATAACTGTATTATTTGCTTGCTTTGGTTGTGTTGTCATCAATCACCAAAAAGGGGGAGATTGTAAGGAAAATGGACCCTGGGCCATTTGGCTAATTGAGTTTTGGTGTTTGATGATCTACACAATCTGTGAACTAATGAGTTTTCTATTGTTTGTGTTTTTAGTTCACAGGATGCAAGATTAACTTGGACTAAGGAATTGAGGAAAGCAACACCTCAAAAGAAGACATTAAAAAGATCCAAGAAAAGTCCAAGTGTGCTGCCTGCGGACTGTTTGTGCGTGGAGCACCGGACTGTCCGGTGCCCACACGCTGGACTGTCCGGTGCACCAGGGAACCGCAGCCCAACGGCTAGTTCCAGGTGGCACCCGGAGAGAAGACCACCAGACTGTTCGGTGTGGAAAGGCTGCGGCGCCAACAGTCACCTGCTCTGACAGGGCAACGGCTAGGCGCACCGGATATGCTACAGTGCGCTGTCCGATGCACCACCAGATTGTCCGGTGTGCCGCAGAAAGCATCAGCTTTTTTCCAAGGACTCTATTTGTGTTGGGGGCTATAAATACACCCCCAACCGGCCATTTCCATGTGTGGGAGCCCAAGAGACATACCAAGGCATATAATAGACATTCCCAAGTGCTCTTACACCCAAGTGCTTAATAGAATCACTCGGTGCACACAACCCCTCGGCTCTTGCGCGAGCCATTGTAATTGTACCGAGTGGGGAGAGAGTCTTGAGAGTCCGTGACAACCATGTTTGTGTCTCAGCCGCCACCGTGTATCGGAGGGAACGAGGCCCATGGCGTTTCGGCCGGAAGCTCGATAGTGGAGACGGCGGGGAGCGCCCGGGAGGAGCCGGAAGTGGAGCACCACTTGCGTGTGGAGAAGGCCCGTGGCTCTCTACGGAGTTACTCGACCGAGGTGCTTGGCCCTCGCGTGGGCTTCCCTTTGCGTAGGGGCACCAACAAGGATTAGTCAGGACCTTGCGTGGTTCCGGATACCTCGGTAAAAATACCGGCGTCATCCACGAGAGTTTGCATCTCTACCTTGCTCTTTAACTTCTGCATTTATATTAAGCATTTAAGTTTCAATCTTGTCTTTTATATAGTGTAGATTGAAACTTAGCCATTGTGGTAGAGATAGCAACACTTAGACAAAACCTAGTTTGCACATTCTAGTTTGATTATTTGCATAGGTTTTGCTCTAGGGATTTAATTGTGGCCTAGTTTAGTAATAGTTTTAGAAGTCCTAATTCACCCCCCTCTTAGGCGTCACCCGTTTTCTACAGCGGGGACAATGAGGCATACGCGGGCGGGGGCATGGTAGCACAACTGTGGAGAGGATGGAATGGGGCGCGGCTGGGGCGGATCCGATGATTGCGGCACCGATGGCGTGGGGAGGAGGGTGGGGCGGAGGATAGGTCGGCGTGCGTCACGGAGAGGATGTCGGCGTGCGTCGCGGAGACGGTGGTAGAACCGTGCACAATAGCAGATGTGGACGCCTACACTACCATCTTAAGGAATAGTAAAGATTCGTCAGTTTATAGAAATTGTAATCTCAGTTTCTTAAAGATTAAGAGGTCACTTTCTCTTGGCAAAAATATAAAAACCAGTTTCTTAAAAACTACCTTGCTTCCAAACAGGGCCTTAGCCTTAGGGGTCTAGAAATGAGTACTTACAAATTAAGCATGCGAAGAGTGGAAATAGCTTCTGGTTTTCCCCTTGAGTAATTTTGTCGATGAAAAGGAATGCCAATTTTGGTACCTGTTGAGTTTTGACATTATGCATAGTTTTTCAAACCTTAAGATAATGTTGTTGATATATACAAGTCATTTGCAATTTTAGACTATAAAGAAAGAGTTGTTGCATCATGAATGAATTTTCTCACCGGTCACCATGCACTTTCAAATGGGTTAATATGAACGGTCTAGGATTAAGGGGGTATTTGTTTTCACCCATCTAAAGTTTAGCTCTTGTCACATTGAATGTTTCAATAATAATTATGGATATTAAATATAATTTAATTATAAAACTAATTATACATATGAAGACTAAAAATAATACGAATTTATTAAACTTAAGCGAACATATATTTAATACTTATAATTGATATTTAAATATTTGATGGGATACGAAACTAAAATTTATTCAATTTCATCCTCGGCATTGCAGGGTGTACCTGTGATCCAAATTTCGGCTTGTCCTTTAATTCTCGCTTGGTTTTGCTCCTCAGACTTTGCAAAACTAGATTACTGAGGCTAAAACCTCCTAACTCCCCCACCGACTTCATTGCTGTTCTTGGCCTCCTACTACAACACTAGGACAGGCGGACGAATCTTCACTGCTGCGGACCCTGACTACGACGATCGTTAGTTGAAAACTTGTGCTCTCACTGTGCCTGACACCAGGGCCCTAAGCCCGTTGGAGGCTCACTATTGGGGGTATGCTTTGTAGCCGAAGATCCTAGAGAAGGAAAACACCTTCGGCAGATCCTTTCAGAAGCAGCGCCGAAGCTATCACCGATAGAGCTTCGACACAGTGACAAACCTCAAGACGAAGGGGTGAACCGACTTAAACATGAAATGACTTAAAGACCCATAATGTTTTGTGTCATTATTGTAGTTGATTACAAAGGGCATAAATGTAATTAATCACAAGCTGCGTCCTATGCCTATAAATAGATGAACAGTACCCCTATACTGTTCACACAATCTTGTAATCACTGACGCATTACACTGGAATTATTACTTTCTGCCAGGACGAAGGTATAAATGTACTTAAATATTATGTTTCAATATTTAAGTCCATATAATAAATTATGTGAATAATTTTATCTATTTTTGACATGTCTTTCTCTAATGTCTTATGTTTTATACTTCGGCTTACATTGTTTCGTAAGTCTGATCATGAAGGTGTAACCTTCGTGATATTTTACTCATGGCCTTCGTCCGAAGTTCATTAAATCCTTGGGGAGATAATGCTTCAGCGGACGAAGGACATTAATATTTAACATTTTATGTTGCCTTGTTCTTAATTCATAGCATTTGAGAACAAGTCCCCAACATTGGCGCCCACCTCCAGTGAACTCACTTCCACTTTTTGAGCTAATGGCTTCGTTCAACAACCAAGATGGAGCTGCTTCGGCTACAAAGCTGGTGCTCCCGATAACAGGCGGTTCATGCTCAGAGTCGGCCAACAAGAAGCAGAAGAAGGAGGCACAGAGAAGGGTACAACATGTCGGGGGTGCAGGGACCCTTCATCAAGTCAAGATGGTCTCACATCCCAATTACCTTCTCCCAAGAGGACCTTCAGCTCAAGGATTACCCTCACAATGATGCTATGGTTATTTCTTATGTTATCAAAGGATTTCTGGTCCATAATGTTCTGATCGATACAGGCAGTGCAACGGATATTATATTTGCTAAGGCCTTCAGACAGATGCAAGAGCCAGAGGATAATATTCATGATGCTACACACCCTCTTTGTGGCTTCGGAGGAAGACAGATTGTAGCGCTTGGCAAGATCACGATGCTAGTGACCTTCGGATTTGTCAACAATACAAGGACTGAACAAGTTGTGTTTGATATTGTCAATATGGAGTACCCCTACAATGCAATCATTGGTCATGGGACACTCAATGCTTTTGAACCAATTCTTCATCCAGCATATCTTTGCATGAAGATACCTTCGGATCAAGGACCTATTGCTATTCATGGAAGTCAGGAAGCTGCCAGAAAGGCTGAAGGAAACTGGACAGATTCAAAAGCAATCCATAATATAGATGGAGCCGAAGCTTGTGAGCAGTACAAGTATAGAAGGGAGAAGGCTGCTTCGGCCGATCAGCGGAAGCCCATGCTCTTATGTGAAGATATAGCACAACAGAAGGTGTTGCTGGGATCTCAATTGTCTGAGGAACAGGAGAAAAACCTAATAAGGTTTCTGTTCAACAACAAAGATGTTTTCGCATGGTCCGCCAACGATCTATGCGGTGTCAACAGGGATGTCATTGAACACTCGCTCAATGTTGATCCATCCTTCAGACCCAGAAAGCAGAGGCTTCAGAAGATGTCTGATGACAAGACCGAGGGTGCTCAGAATGAAGTGAAAAGACTTCTCAGTGCTGGAGTCATCAGAGAAGTAAAATATCCAGAATGGCTAGCTAACACTGTTATGGTGAAGAAGGCCAATGGTAAATGGAGAATGTGCATTGATTTTACTGATCTCAACAAGGCTTGTCCGAAGGATGAGTTTCCATTACCGAGGATAGATTCTCTAGTAGACGCAGCAGCTTCGTCAGAGCTCATGAGTCTACTAGATTGTTATTCAGGCTACCATCAAATCTGGATGAAGAAGGAAGATGAGCCAAAAACCAGCTTCATAACCCCCAGTGGAACATATTGTTACCTTCGGATGCCTGAGGGGCTCAAGAATGCTGGAGGAAGCTTCAGCAGAATGACAGCCAAAGTCCTTCATTCTCAGATAGGCAGAAATGTGCTAACATATGTTGATGATATCATAGTAAAAAGCACGAAGCAAGAAAATCACATTGCTGATCTGCAGGAAACATTTGCTAACTTTAGGCAAGCTGGCCTGAAATTGAATCCAGAAAAATGTGTCTTCGGAGTAAAGAAGGGAAAATTCCTTGGTTGTTTGGTTTCGACAAAGGGAATCGAAGCTAATCCGAATAAAATCGAAGCTATTCTTCGGATGGAACCGCCGAACACAAAAGAAAGGGGCCCAACGGCTGATAGGAAGACTGGCATCCTTGAACCGATTCATATCTAGATCAGCAGAGAGGAATTTACCATTCTTCGAAGTGCTGAAGTCTGCCGAAGTCTTTCAATGGGGACCAGCTCAGCAGAAAGCCTTCGAAGAGCTGAAGCAGTATCTGATAGACCTAACGACGCTAACTCCACCCGCGCCAGGGGCTCCTCAGCTGTTGTATGTGGCAGCTTCGCACTCTGCAGTAAGTGCAGCACTTGTCTAGGAGAAGCTTGAAGGACAAACTAAAAAGCAAGCTCGAGCATACTTTGTTTCCGAAGTCCTCAGTTTATCAAAGAAAAATTATACAGAGTTGGAGAAGGTGCTATGTGCTATCTTAATGGCCTCCAGAAAGCTTCAGCATTACTTTCAAGCATTCCATATAATTGTTCCTTCATCACAGCCTTTGAAGGATATTATGAGAAATAGAGAAGATACTGGAAGGATTGGAAAGTGGGCTGCGGAACTCAACGAGTTTACCATTGATTATGTACCTAGATCCTCGATTCAGTCCCAGGCGTTAGCAGACTTCATCGTTGACTGGACGCCAGGGGCTCAGGAGGAAGAAGTAAGTAAAGATGCCGAAGCCTGGACAATGTTTTGCGACGGTTCCTAGGGAACCTTCGGGGCAGGCACAACTGCTGTTTTAGTTGCACCTTCCAAAGTCAGAACATGCTATGCAGTGAAACTTGATTTCAGCTGCACAAATAATATTGCTGAATACGAAGCTTTGCTTTTGGGGCTTCAGAAGTTAAAGGCAATGGGGGTAAGAAGGGCGGTTCTCAAAATAGATTCCCAAGTTATTTCTGGTCATATTGACAAGAGTTGTAAAGCAAGAGATCCAAAGCTTGAAAAATACTTGGATACAGTTCGAAGGCTTGAAGCTTCATTCGAAGGGTTTTCTGTCAAGAATATCCCACGAGGAGAAAATGAGCACGCTGATCTGCTAGCTAAGTCAGCGGCACAGGGGCTGCCTTTACCTTTGTAGAACACTTCTTGAAAGAGCAGTGCTCAATCCATAAGTCATAGTGAAGATTGGAGAACTGAGATTATATCCTTTCTCTATGGCAATTACCTTTCAGATGACGAAGCATATAATAAGAGAATAGAGGCAAAAGCCCGACCATATGTAATGATAGAAGGGGAGTTATACAAACATGGAGTCTGCTCTCCATTGCTTAAATGTTTATCTAGAGCTGAAGGTATAGGATTGATGAAGGAAATACACGCAGGCCTGTGTGGATCTCACATCGGATCTAGGGCCTTACTGGGAAAAGTCTTTCGTCAGGGGTTTTATTGGCCGAAGGCAGCTTCGGATGCAGCAGAATTAGTCCAAAAGTGTGAAGGTTGTCAAAAATGTGCAAGAGATCAAAAACAGCCTTCATCCCTAACTCATTTAATACAGCCCACTTGGCCGTTGCAAAGGTGGGGCCTTGATTTGCTAGGCTCACTTCCACCAGCACAAGGAAATTTAAGATATGTTGTGGTGGCGGTAGAATATTTTTCCAAATGGATTGAAGCGAAACCTTTAGCCATAATAACCTCAGTCACTGTTCAGAAATTTTTCTGGCAAAATATTGTTTGTCGCTTCGGAGTGCCGAAGGCCATTACTATGGACAACGGAACACAGTTTGATGCCGAAGCTTTCAAAGAGTTCTATGAGAAAATTGGCATGAAGATTTATTTTGCATCAGTTAGACATCCGGAGTCAAATGGACTTGTTGAAAGAGCTAATGGCATTATAATGACGAGAATAATGAAGTTAATCTTCAATCAGCCCAGGGGAAAGTGGCCAGATGAATTGATCAAAGTGGTGTGGAGCCACAATACAACAATGTCAAGGTCAACAGGCTTTTCACCATTCAAATTACTGTTCAGTGACGAAGCAATAACTCCGGAAGAAGCTAAAGCAGGATCAATAAGAACACTGGCTTCGACAAAGGACGAAGCTGATTGTTCTGTGGCAAAAGATGCCTTAGAAGGGATCAGGCTTTAGGCTGTGGAGAACATCAATAAATATCAAGCCAAAACAATAAAATGGCATGACAGAAAAGTTCGGTTAAAAAATATCAGGCCAGGTCACTTGGTACTTCGTCGAGTTGCCAACCTAGATATAGTAGGCAAGCTACAGTTGAAATGGGAAGGACCTTTTCTGGTAGTATCTTCGTCAAGACCCGGTTCCTACAGATTAAAGGATATGGACGGCAACGACATTCCTAGATCTTGGAATGCGGATGAGCTTCGGCGATATTATGTATAGCTTGATGTAATCTTTTTATTTTTTCCTATGGCACCCTTTTCCTTTCCGAAGGGGGAGAAAGGTTTTTAATGGGGCCATAGCATGTAATTTCCCTTTTTCTTATTTTAGTTCTACAAGAGCAATATCCCCAAAGATGTAAATGTAAAAACTGAGCTCGTACCATCGAGTGCAAAGAAAAAAAAGAAGAAACAGGGAGAAGCTCGAAAGACGTCCCTAAGGGGATGCAGAGCACGACGAAGTTACAAAAAGTCGTTCCTAAGGGAGCGCAGCGTAAGTTTTTTGCTCAAAAGTCGTTCCTAAGGGAATGCAGAGCTTACAGCGAAAAGTCAGCACTGATACACCGAAAAATAAATGGTGAAGCCGAAAAATAAACGACAAAGAGACTTTGTTTATTCCTAAGGGAATGAAGGCTATGTTTGTTGCTTCGTATATGTGTTTGGACATTCATTTGCACGGTACATTACATCATAACATTTGCATTCATAAACATTCATTTAGACATACGTAGGATCATCATTATCATAACACAGGCAGTTGCTTTGGCTCTAAGGATCAGGCTTCAGCAAAAGAGAAGAAGAAGTAGTTTTTATGCTTCGCTGTGTACGAAAAGAAGGGAAGGTGTTTTTCGCCTTCGGCTCAAAAATGCTAATTTCGTTCACACCAAAGCACTTCATACATTTATGGGAAGGTAGGAATATATTGCAAGGTACGAACAAAATTCATCAAGTAAAATTTAATTACATTTACAAAAGTTATTACAAAAAGTTTTTAGAGCTTTTTCTACAGTCATCTATTCAAGCTTCATCAGTACTCATCGAGCTTCAGCTTTGGCATAGTCATCCATTAAAGCTTCGGCGTCATCTTCTTACTCTTCAAGCATCGGCTTCGACTTCGTCATCCTACACGAATTAAAGTATTGTAAGCAAAATTCAAGTTCGAAGGAAGAGGTAAGCATAAGGTATGATTTTGTTACCGGCTTAAGATGACTCCGAGCTTCGTCACCAGCTTTGTCTCATCCACCCTTTGTCCATACCACCTTTATAAATTTATTTGCTATGCTTCGGGCAAGGTTGGGGATATCATCCAGATCTGCTGATGATAAGCTAAAATTGGGTCTATTGATAATTTTCCGTGCTCACAGCCAGATTTCAGGAACGCAGCAGCAGTGCCCCAAGAAGCTACCAGGGCACAGAAATCACCATGTCCAGCAATAACATCATCAAGGTCATCAATTTCACCCTCGATGTGTTCGAAGGCTCCAGGTAGATCTTCAGCCGAAGGAGTAAATTTTTCGCTGCTGGCCCCGACCGAATAGAAGACCTTCTTCAGCCGTTGAACACATCGATTGCTGAATTCCAGACATTTATTTTGAAGGCTTGTTAATGATTTTTGCAAATCTGAAACCTTCTGGACTTCGGCCTCAAATTTTTCATTAAGCTTCTGTTTTTCTTGTTCGAAACTTTCTGACTAGCAGAGAAGCTTCATATTCAGTTCTGCTATTTTAGCTTCAGCTTCTGCCAATAAGCCTTCGGTCGTCCGAAGCTCGAAGTCTTTCTTTTCAAGAGCAGCAGATTGGTCTTTTAATTTGCCTTCTAAATTCTCGATTATAACCTCGTGTTTTTTGTCTTCCAAATCTTGCTGCATTTTCAAAGCTTTGCTCAGCAACATACTCTGTACATAAACAATCTTTGTTAGAAAACATCTTCGTTATTACAAACGATAAAAAGTTAGAGAAAAGTTGTTTACCTTGAAATTAGAATAAAACAAACTACCGACGATGTGCTGTCGTCGGTAGCGGCTGATGTCTGTTTCGAGCTTCGGGAAACCAATACTCTTTGATAGAGTACCGATAACCTTCGCTCCGGTCTGATCTCGGATACAGCCGAGCTTTTCATCATCAATACCACTGAAGAGAAACACCCCTGGCCGATACCCGCAAGATATGGCATACTCTTTTAACTCTTCTTTTTCGGCCTTTGTCAGCTCTTGCCCAACTAAGTTTTGAAAATTAAAAATTTCATCTTCCGAAGTGTCTTCGGCTATTTCTTTCTTTTTCTCGGGCTCTGGGGCCAAAGTCTCTTCGGTAGCTGCTGCAGCTTCTTCTGCGGCCATGTCTCACAGTATTTTATCAATATCTGCAATTGTGGTTTCTAACTCTATATTTTCGGCTGTGGCAACTTCGGCAGCTGTAGCCTCCGAAGGTGCAGCTTTGGTAGCCGTTATGTCCTCAATAGCTGGCGCCTTCGGAGCTAAAGCTCTTGGTGGTGTCTTTTCAATGACTTCTGTCACTGTAATGATTCTTTGCTTTTTTGGCCTAGCTGCCTTCTTCGTTTTTGTGGGCTCCTTGTCCTTCTGAAAAAGCTTCGTCAGATGTGACCCTAATGGACTCAGTTTGATAGGCAAGGATTAAGTCATTACCTTTAAAATTTCCTCCACGTCGGTGGAAGAGGGTGATGCAGCAGTTTCTTCTTCTTTGTCAGTTGCCTTCTGCTTCGGCGTTGTAGTCTTTCTCTTCTTCGAAGCATTTGTTTTTGGCTCAGGCTTTGGTTTTTCCTTTTTCGATTGTTCTTCATCATCTTTATTCAGAGTATTAGCTACTCTCTTTCTTTTTTGTCCTTCGGCACCCTTGTCTAGCCGCTCATAGTCGGGATATTCAAAGCCCATAGCATCCATTACTCGGTTTAGCCTTCGCTTCGGACGGGTGCCGAAGGCCGCAGTCATCAATTGATCTTCTTTTTTAGAATAATTACCAAGTATTTCATTGCACATTACTTCGATCGTGTCCAGCCATTCTTGGCAAGGCACTTTAAAATGTTTCTTGAATTTGTAGTGGTAAGGCAACCGAACAAGCTCCCCTTCCTTCTTTTTTCCTTCAAGCTTCGGCATGGCCTATTCTTTCATAGTTGGGAACACTCTGAAGGCCAAAAATTCTTGCACTAAGTTCCTAGTGCCGATGTGCTCCGCAATAACTCTAAATTCAGCCAGAGCAATTTGGGTCGGACCCTCTGGTGTCATGTTGCACGGGGGTCTGGTCTCTCCGAAGATCAATTCCAACGGACTCTAGACCAATTTCTCCTTATCTTCGTCAACTTTGACGTAAAACCACTCGGATTTCCAGCCAGCTGGCCACTTGCTACGGTAACTGATCACAGGAACTTTTGTAGTCTTGTGGTAGGCAAAATTGTAGCAACCAAAGTTTTCATGTAGCCCATCTTCTCTAGCCTTGGTCTAGTAATGAAGCTCGTGCACTCGGCAAAAACCTTCGGCAAATGGTTCCACCCCCTAGCTTCGGAGGGCCCAAATGTAAACACTAAGCCTGACGATAGCGTTAGGAGTTAGCTGATGAAGGTAGATCCCAAACTTTTTCAGCACATCAGCAATCATCTTGTTCAAAGGGAATCTTAAACCAGCTTTAAAGAAACTTTTGAAGACCACTACTTCATCTTTTCCTGGCTTCGAAGTAGTTTCTTCGTCACCAAAGCGAATCAGCTCTTTCCTCGCTTCACTAAAATAGCCCAACTTCAGCATCTTAGGCAAATCACCTTCGGAGATGGTAGATTTTCCGAAATCCAGGTGGCTAGGTTTACTCGGCACTGCACTACTGTAATCATCTTCGGAATCAGACTCCTCAACGTCAGCCTGCTCTGCCTCAGCGGCAGGTGCATCCTCCGATGTTACCAGCCCAGACCGCTTCATTGCTTCGGAATTTGGAACAGTTTCAGTAGCTTCGGTTTCATCTCCCTTAGGATCAACCCTGATAGTGGAGCGCACTCTTGCCATTTGATTATGAATTTCTTGAAATTTTTGAAGTAGTTGATTTTCTTGATTTTTTCGAAGCTCTTCCTCTTGCGACGAAGCAGAATCAAGAGCGGCACTTTGTTTGAGCACGATGATCAAGCTTCGGCTATGGCTAAATTTTTGGCAGCAAAACAATGCAATAACAATGAATGCTGTGGTAACTTCACACATACCCGTCTGTTTATATAGTGTTGCAGGTCGGAAGGTGAATCGTCAAAGTCTTCCGCACCGGATAAACAGTCACCTGCACCCACTGAACGGTGGGCCACACGGTCCAGGAAGGTGAATCACCAAGGCGCGCGTAACTGCTGCAAGATGGGGCCACCTCGCGCGTGGATTATTTTAATCGTTTCTCGCCAACGAGCTTAGGGAAGGTGTTTTTCGGATCTTCGGCATCCCGAAGCCTAGAAGACTTTTTCACGGATCAAGCTCGTTACGAAAAACAATCTTGCACCGCGAAGGGGCTACTGTTGGGGGTATGCTTCGTAGCCGAAGATTCTAGAGAAGAAAAACACCTTCGACAGATCCTTTCAGAAGCAGCGCTGAAGCTATCACCGATAGAGCTTCGGCACAGTGACAAACCTCAAGGCGAAGGGGTGAACCGACTTAAACATGAAATGACTTAAAGACCCATAATGTTTTGTGTCATTATTGTAGTTGATTACAAAGGGCATAAATGTAATTAAACACAGGCTGCGTCCTGTGCCTATAAATAGATGAACAGTACCCCTATACTGTTCACACATATCTTGTAATCATTGACGCATTACACTGGAATTATTACTTTCTGCGAGGACGAAGGTATAAATGTACTTAAATATTATGTTTCAATATTTAAGTCCATATAATAAATTATGTGAATAATTTTATCTGTTTTTGACATGTCTTTCTCTAATGTCTTATGTTTTATACTTCGTCTTACATTGTTTCGTAAGTCTGATCACGAAGGTGTAACCTTCGTGATATTTTACTCAGGGCCTTCGTCCGAAGTTCATTAAATCCTTGGGGAGATAATGCTTCAGCGGATGAAGGGCATTAATATTTAACATTTTATGTTGACTTGTTCTTAATTCATAGCATTTGAGAACAAGTCCCCAACACTCACAATTTTGTGTTCCGTGGCATCGCACGGGCACGTATCTAGTATGTATTAGATATGCAAGATGTATTAGAACATGCATAGATATTGATGGAACAAGCAGAACAGTTCTCAGTTGCATACAAATTATTGTTCCAGTAGAAATTCAGAGCACCTGAAAAAAATCAGAATAGCACTTAATACCAGAACAAAATAATAGTTTGGTTTCGTCCAAATGACAGCAGATGGTTCAAAACCGGTTATTCAACTTGGTTTTATTTTCCTTCATTGTCTTCTCTTCTCTAATGCAACAAAACTCAACGTGTGCACGATGATTCTAGCACCTTTAGAAATTCACCTACCACAATTAACTTATTACATACACCTATCTTATACAATAGATGAGCAATTACCATGGATGACAAATCATTATCAATTCCATCTTCAAAGTGCTATACTGCTATATCATGTGTACTCCCTACGCTTTGAGTAAAACAATCAGACAAGGTAGGCAGCATAAGCCTACCATAATTTGATCCAAAAGAAAAGGAAAAGACATCACATCTTTCAATTGTACATTGAAATCTAAATGAAAGAATTAAGAAAATTAACCAATACGGGAATTTGAAACTATGTAGGAAAATGGGGGAAATTATGTCATCCATAAGCTTGCATTTGAAAATAATCACCAAGAAAATAAAGAAGCAGAAATCAATACTCTGAATATCAGAATAACAGGTGCAGTTTTAGTGCTTAGCCATATGTCTTTTTACCCTTTTCATGTGCAAGGGAATACAATGCTACAACTCAATGTGGACTTGACAAACGCAGGTAAAACAAATGGTCTTTTAGTATTTCTGTATGTGGTGAGGAAAGCAGCTAAAGTTATGAGGCAATATTGTCATCTGCAACCTAAAAATCCACACTCCATATGGACTAATTTTGCGACCTGAAGGAAGAGATGGGCAAGCAATGACGGACATCAGGAGAGCACCGAGATGGAGGCGGCACGTCGACCCTAGGAGTCATCGAGGTTGCACCTTTTTGTGGCGCGCACGTGCGTCTCACTGCGGTGTCGGAGTAGGTTGATCCAGATATGATGGCGGTGGGTGAGGGTGGCTGGTGACGTCGCACAGGCAAGGACGAGAGAGATGCAACCTGGTAGCGGCGGGTGAGAGATGAGATGAGGGCGTCGTTGGCGGGTGAGGGCGGTGACAACTGCAGTGGAGAGGCGAGGACGAGGGAGAGAATCACCGGGCACACAGAACCGACCACAGGAGGAGCTACACCCGCCAAAACCAGTGTTACCCGGGGTCAGCAAACCCGTACCCAAACCTCCCGAACACTTGGACGAAAAACCTGTGTATTTTGTGCCCCTAGGCTGCCTATCCTGCGAAACCGGCTGGTTTTCTTATTCCCAAACGAGTCATAAGAAATTCATTCCTATCTTTAGTACTTATCACCTTCAGTTCTTTTAGGTGCCAGCTGGGCTGGGTGGGCCTTATGTGGCCTAGACCGGCAGTTATAGGTCTTACATAGAAAGTGTAGGCAACAACTCCCATCTAAGAAAATTAAGATTACGGGCTAGTTTGACAACTATAATTTTTTAAGTGATTCTTATTTTCTGAAGGGAAAATGGACCCATTTTCTTTATAAAAATGGAAATCACTTAAAAAAAATAGGGTTACCAAACTAGCCCTACAAGATTGTTTCTTCCCATAAATTAAGAAATGGCATGCTGAGCATAGAGTAGAAACAAATATACCTTTTGCGGATGACTAATGGCATCTGAAACGTGCAAACTGTTCTACGTAGATGTGTCATTGTCGCATACAAAATATAATGGTGAAAGGAGGGCCTGAAAACATCAGTAACAAAACTTAGCCAACATCTTTAAATTTTAGTTAGCTATTGACTTTTTGAAGGCTTGCTGTCATTTGTTACCTCTCGGTGTTTCCAGGCAGCTCCGTCCAAACACCCAACTCATCAATCAATGCCCAATTACCCATCGTCTTAATACCAAGATGATGTTCCACGATAAGGGCTTCGTAGTAATAAACCAAACAAAATTCTTAACCACATTTCAGTCTTCAGGTTACCAATAGCTCTGTCATTATTCCATCTGATAAAAGAACATAAGCAGGCAAAAGAAAAAACAAGTATTATACTGTATGGGAGATGAAAGCTTACAAAGTCAAAATGCAGTTATATTTAAATACATTAGACTGCTTTACCACAACCAAGTTAAACAGTTCCACTGAAGATTACTAGCCAAGTGGTTGGTCTAGAATACTCTGTTCCAATATCAAATAAGGTCTACCACACTACCGGAATCGAGCGCTTTGCCGAGTGCCCGGCAAAGCCTAAAAAACACTCGGCAAAGAGAGCTCAGCGAACAGTACATCGGCAATGGCTTCTTTATCGAGTACTTTTTATCGGGCACTCGACAAAGACTTTGCCGAGTGCCAATAGGTACTCGGCAAAGAAAAGTAGCCGTCACGGCACTGGGTAACGGAGACGGCGCCTTTGCCGAGTCACCTAAAACACTCGGCAAAGAAGTTACCACTTTGCCGAGTGTCTATCAGCCTGCACTCGGCAAATATTCCACCAGCGGGGCCCTTTGTCAGGTTCTTTGCCGAGTGCGCTAGTGGGCACTCGACAAAGTTTGCTTCTTTGCCGAGTGTCAGGGCCAGAGCACTCGGCAAAGAAGCTTGCCAGAGCACTTGACAAAGATTCCACCAGCGGGGCCCTTTGTCAGGTTCTTTGTCGAGTGCTCTAGCGGGCACTCGGCAATGTTTGCTTCTTTGCCGAGTGTCAGGGCCAGAGCACTCGGCAAAGAGGTCCTTTGCCGAGTGTAGTACTCGGCAAAGTGACCAATATACACCTTTTTTATTTGTTTTTTCTATTATTCTATCCAAACAAACAAAAGATATCACATGTACATCATAGATATCACATAATCATCATATATACATCACTATCTTGCAAAGACCATAAATCTAACATAAGTATCCAACACTCAAGAACATAAGTCTCATAAGTCTCAAGTTCTCACATAAGTATCCAACTGTAACACCCCGGGATCCACAAAAACCCCGGAATGCCACTGAACTACACTTCTCACATCCGTATACAAAATTTCGGCAGCATCTCGTTTGCAAAATTGCATAAATGAGGGGGCAACAGTGTATAAACATATATCATGACAAAAAAACATACTAAGTATTATTAATCGGCTAGCAAAGGGAAGTTAAACATATGACATGAACTGAATTAACCAGTGTGCACGACTAGTTAGAAAAAACAAACATCCTTTGGCAACAAGTTTCTAATTAAATCATGGCTGCGCCTGGGCAGCGTTATTATGAGAGTGAAAGTGGAAGTTCTGCTACTCCCCTCATTCCCAACATGTATTAAGTACCTGCATTGAGTAATGCAAGAGTGAGATGACACATCTTAGCAAGTAAAATAATAACAAACTGTTTAACCACATAAGAACATTGTTTTACCACCACTTAATTTCACAATCTTCTTATTACGAAGGTGCAGCACGAATACAACGTACAACACGCCTAGTTACCACACCTCGTAGGTAGAAACCACAATAGTAACATAGTAATGTCACACTTCATATATACCTCATGAGTACAAATGTCTGCAAATGCAAGGAAGACTTCTGCCTTCATACCTCTAAGGATATGAAGCCGCCTCGTACCCCTCCTCGGGCAACGTACGATGCTAAAAGTGTACCGGTACGGTCGAACCATAAGATCACGACATAACTTCAACATGCAACATGGATGATGCGATGTGCATGACATGCCTACAACACTTCATATAACGTGATTCAAAAAGGTACTTCAACTTCATCCAAGATGGGAATCAACCACATATATCATTCCCAAATCATGATCATCCGCAATATTAGACAATTGAGAATTAATACTTTCAAACAAATAAACTTCATCATAGAATTCAATAATTAACATATTTAGTACTTATGCATACACAATGACAAGGCATAGGATGCAAACCAAACGGTAGCAACCACCACTTTATTTACTTGCCTTCACTGGAATTTGGAATGGTACTAAGTACGATCCAGAAGTCCACCACCTGTTTTTGACACACACCTTAGTGCACAAATCAACATAACAAACGCTAATAAACAACGTCGCACCTACGCACAATTCCAACCCGTCGCGAGCGACAACTCTCCCCATCACCACCAAACTGCAGTGGCGCTGCTTGATAATTTCATAACTTTAAAATTCTAACAGCAGTGATATCAATCAAAAACTCCAGAAGCATTTACATAAAATTTCGCATAAGTTTTATATTCAAATGATAATTAAATTCCAACCACTAGTTAGCCCAAAACAGTCCACAAGATAAACCCTGCAATCTGTTTTTGGACAGCAGCATACCCGGATTCAAACAGCGATATCCCCTAAAATATAACTCCGAATTAAGCGCATAAGTACTCGTTGGAAAGGTATAACAAAGCTCTACATGATTATCATACTGATTATCACTAATTAGCCATGAAAAAATCCCCAGAAACTGCTAATACTACTGCTGTTCGCCCACCTGCAAATCTATTTTTT
This sequence comes from Zea luxurians, assembly GCA_029449295.1. Taxonomy (NCBI): domain Eukaryota; kingdom Viridiplantae; phylum Streptophyta; class Magnoliopsida; order Poales; family Poaceae; genus Zea; species Zea luxurians. The sequence goes on from JAOPSE010000029.1 coordinate 18,417,607, forward strand.
GGACAGCAACATACCCAGGTTCGAACAGCGATATCCCCTAAAATATAACTCCGAATTGAGCGCATAAGTACTCGTTAGAAAGGTATGACAAATCTCTACATGATTTTCCACTGATTCCCACTAATTACCCACGAAAAATTCTCAGAAACTGCTAGAACTACTGCTGTTCGCCCACCCACAAAATTTCTGGACAGCACCTCTACCAATTCGCATACGTAAACATCTAATCGATTGAATTGCAGCACAAATAAACAAGAGTTAATCACAAAATCACCTTGACTTCTCCCCTTTTCCTCTCTCCTTCTTCCTTCAACCAAATTCCAATGGAGATTTGCATCCACGCGACGTAGATCAAGCGGGAGGGCTGCACCTTGGAGAGGAGGAGATGGGGGGGCTAGGGTTTGTGGGATGGTGGCTGCAAGAGTTTGCGGGAAGAGATGAGAGAGGGGGCGGCTGGACAAAGGCTAGAGAGAGGGGGGGCGGCTGCACAAGGTGGAGGGGATTAGGGGGAGGGCGGCTAGGGTTAGGGGGGCTAGTGGGCCGGATCGAGTTTCACGGTCCAACTCGCTCACACGATAGCTCCCGACCCCAGCGCATGAGTCTAACCAAAAATTCTATTGTTTTACTGGTGAATGCTTCCCAAAAATTCCAAACCCCTGTAGCACAGGACCCGAAAGAGAAAACAAAGAAAAAAAAGAATAATCTTTAATTTCTTTTCTTTTTTAAAAAAGGATATCACACTCTACCCCCCTTAAAAAGAATTCGATCTCGAATTCCGACGCTTCTATCAGAACGACACAAGAAAGATTAATGAATCAACAAAACTCACACGCAACGAAAAGTTCGGGTACTTCTGCCGCATCAGCTCCTCAAGCTCCTACGATTCTAAGATACGCAGCAGACGACACTCTAGAGTCTGGTCTTGCTACACGGGAATCGGCTCTAGCTCAATTTGATGGTCTAGATTCTTCAAGTACTTCCTCAACATAAAGACATGGAATACATGGTGTACTCTGATCATAGATTCCAACAATTGCATGTGCTAAGCCCAGCTGCCAACTCGGCTAAGATAGTAGATGGTCCTATATACCTCGGACAAAGCTTTCCTGACACCAAATCAACATTGACATATGCAAGTACTTCAAGGAATGTATATATGAATGCAATGCATATAGTGTTTCTATAGCCTAAACCAAACTTAGCCAAACAAGAGCAACTTCAAGAGAGCAACTTAATGCTTGCATATTTCTGGACAGCAGCACAGCGGTTAATTGTTTTGCTCATAACTCACAAAATATGCATCCAAAAATAGTAGACTAGGGCTTTATGGAAAGCTTATAAAGTCCACTATACCCTTGGTATTATCATCACAACAAGATTTGACACTTAGAAAGGTCCAAACAATGCTAAACATAAATTCTGTCCAGACTTGGACAAAATTCAACTACTCAATTCAAAAAAATCCCTAATTGGTGCCTCAGTCATCCAATTGAGGTGCTCCTAGACTTTTAGAAAGCTAATAGAATTGTCTATAATTCATTTATAACATATCAGGTTAATTCAATGCATATCAAAGTCAAAAGACATGAGAAAGGCTCTGCTGTCCAAATTTGGACAGATTCAGAGATCACACTTAAAACAGTTGTAACTTAACTTATAGATCTCCAAAAAAAGTGATCCAAAATTTGTTGAAAAGATTAAGAAAAGTACTACAACTTCTTTATAATTTATAAGAACTTATTCGAAGTTTAAATTGGGCAAACAAGGTCAGTTTCGAAGTCTGTACAGAATCTAGATAGATTCCAAGACTGGACTTGAGAAAATCATAACTCCCAAATTACTAGACCTATGGTCATGAAATATTTACACAAGTAAGATAAAGAAGTTGGCTACAACTTTTATATATAACATCTCTACAGTAAAGATGGTTTACTTCATTGAACTAGCTGCATAACTAAAACTGGTCATGCAGTCCCAACAGCAAGCAATAGATTTTATCAGGTTCATTACTCTTCTAAGATTAAGCGTTCATCGAAAGACTAATAACTTTAGATTCTTCATTATGAGACACTTAGAACAAATATAAGTATAGAAGCAATATGATAACTTTTTAAATCATTTTAAGCTTAATCTCACATCATGCAAACAAGAATCAATTTAAGCATGTTATGCCTGCCCAACATATTCATCCAAGCACATTCTATACATTATATCATAACTCCCTGCAGCTAGCAAAATTTTGCAAATATAAATTCATTGAAAAGATTATAACATTCCCTAAAACTTTTATTATAATGAGTGTCTCGGAATTGGTTTCCAAACTGATAAAACAATGCAACTCTTTTGTTGCAAAACTGATAGGATTGAAACAATGGACAACTAAAATTCAAAAACATATAACTCCTGATATACTCAACTTAAACTACAACGAACACGCGTTGGAAAAGTTTTAAAAATTGTCTATGACTTTTGCAATAAAGTTGCACCCAAATTTATCTTTATAGCCCTCAACTCTGCATGACCTACCACTAAACTCAGCCTGAGATACTACACATAGAGATTCGACTTATATCCGGACAACCACCTCTCCCAATCTATTTAATAGACAATCACAAGTAAATACCCATTTAAAAGGTACTGAGAAGAACTAAAAGTTTTGCATAAAGAGGAATTCCCAAATTTGGGCTCTAAAACTATCAAAACGCGGTCGATTTATTGGTGATTATAACGACACCTAAAGTTCAGACACAACGTGCAACAACTTTAGAGCAGCCTAACTCCAATTATATGCAATGAGAATTACAAACCAATACTCTTTGGAAAGATCATAAAATTACTAAAAACTTTCATAATCAACAAAATACCAAATTATACCGTCTTCAATGTCTACTCTTCGTACAAAATTAAGACTCATTCTGCAGAGACACCAACAAGGATGTTTTAGGAAACCCATAACTCTCAAATGTTTAGACCAAACATGGTGATTAAGCATTCTATGGAAAGATGAAGAAACATACTACAAA